>PRKT01001521.1:18761-39683 GCA_003671525.1 Saccostrea glomerata
TAGGCCATTTTGGCCCCACCCTTGCCCCGGGGGTCATGATTTGAACAAACTTGAATCTACACTACCTGAGGATGATTCCACATGAGTTTCATCTTTCCTGGCCTAGTAGTTTTTGAGAAGAAGATTTTTTAAAAATGCCATTAATTTTTCTCTAATTCATAATTATCTCCCCTTGGAAAAGGGCGTGGCCCTTCATTTGAACAAACTTGAATCCCCTTTACCCAAGGATGCTTTGTGGCAAGTTTGGTTGAAATTGGCCCAGTGGTTCTTGAGAAGAAGTCGAAAATGTGAAAAGTTTACAACAACGACGACGACGACGACAACGACGACAGACAACGGACAAATTGTGATCAGAAAAGCTCACTTGAGCCTTTGGCTCAGGTGAGCTAAAAACTACAGGTAGTTTAAAATATAAACAGGCAGAATGGTATCAATATTATGATTTGATTATTTAATAATTTGAAAACATTAGTATATACATTTCTAGCCATATTTTTCATCAAAAAGGATGCAGATCAATTACCAGAGGAATTAAACTAATTAATTTCATCATTTTTTTAAAATGCAAGGGGAAAAACCACACCTCTATTTGGTGGTGTACTGTCAACCAAAATTCCAGGTGAATTACTTGTCGAACATATTTGGGCTCCATTACATGATACAACGGTGACAAAATATGTAACTCCGTCATGTAGATTTAATCCTATTATAACAAAGTCCCTGGCTATTCCATTAATCTACAGGAGAAAATATACATCGTATGAAAAATTAAGTTTGATATTTTAATATCAATATTATCTTTTCTTTAAACTTTGACATCAACTTCAGTTGATGTTTGTCATAATTTAAATACTACGGTATAATAGACATATTGAATTAATTTGAAGATGAAATGATTTAAAAAACTAAGGTAAATGAAAATGCAAGATATTTTAACAATTTCGTGCATGTATCTTATAATTCATCGGAACTAGATTTAAAGATCGGTGTCTTCTACCTATTTCCACTTTTTAAACATCTCAATTCCACCTATTCCCACTTGCAAATAACATTAGATGATGAAATTAACTTAAAATATTCCATTTTTTCCTTCAAATATTAAGAAAAAGTCTTTTTTATAATTTAAAAAAAGCATATTTACCTATCCCATATTTTGTTCATTAATCACTGTTTATTCAGTATTTATATGTTTATAAAAATTAATTATTAGTTTACACAAAAATTCCACCTATTCCCAAGTGAAATATGTTACCTTTTTCTACCTGATTTTCAAAAAGTGGGAATAGCTTGAATAAACTGTAAGATTATCTCATATTTTTTAGTGCGAAAATACATTTTTGACAGGAGGATACAATGGATTTGATTGTTTAATGTCATTTTCGAGAATTTTGTTTGTCTTGTTTTTTTTAAAAGTCCCTTTCGAAAATTTTAGGCCTGTAATCAGTACAAAGGACCATTTAATAGTGATGGATTTTTTCGTGTCAGTACTTACTGTGATACGGGACTGTGGTTTATAACGTATTTATCGTCCGAAGGATCTGTCTCCCCACCCTGTTTTCAGATCGAAGACGCGACGATAAAACCAACTTTATTATTCTTTATTAGATAAATTGTGTAAATTTTATTTAGCAAATTTATCTACCTCAAGCAATTTTAGCTTTATCTATGTTACCACTTCTCAAATACTAAAGACATTGTGATATTATAATTTGCGCAATATTTGGAATCATTCAGCAAATCTACAGTATTGAATTGTATACAATTGTATACAAGATTTCACAATTTACCTCATAAAGCATTGCTTTTATTCTTTTAAGAATTTATCAGTAACAGATTTTACAGTAACTGTGCATTTTGACCTTGATGTAATAATTTGCAATTTACAATTTCTAAATAAATTGTCATGAATGTGTAATAACAATTGAATTGATGGACAGGCTAAAATCCTTTTGACTTTATCATTGAGAATCTTCGAAATTTTTGCCAAAGCACCAGCCATGTAACCATTAAACTTTTGTCTTAAAGATTATTCATTCCACTAAAATAAAATTCATGTACTTACATTTCTCTAATACATTAAAATGTTTAAGATATTTTTGGCCTTACCTGTGTTGATGAAAGATCAAAATCTCCACCCATATGAGACCGTAGAGAAATATACTGTCTTTCTATATAAGATTCAGAATCACTAACATCCCATTCGACTTTCATCAAAGTTCTGTAAAACTGAGTATTATCTTTGATTCCAAAGTCTTTAGAAAATACTGGACCTCTGGATATTATAGGAGGAGTATTATCTATTTGGAACCCGTTCGATGTTGCTTCTGTATACAACCCTACAACAAGATTTCTTGTTAAAGTAAATTCAAAACAATGGCTTCAACTGATCTTTATCATAAAAATATCAAATGTTCAACCTTATAAACTTTGAATTATTATACATTTGATACATTTGATAGAGTGTACCTGCATTATTGTAAATTCAAAACAATGGCTTCAACTGATCTTTATCATAAAAATATCAAATGTTCAACCTTATAAACTTTGAATTATTATACATTTGATAGAGTGTACCTGCATTATTGTAAGCTCTAACAGAGATATAAAGGCGCTTCCCAACAGGCAATTGTGGAGTAATATTCAAGGCGACTGCCACTATTGCTAGATGTCCTTCTCTCTCTAGAAGAATTTCATCCCCTCCTGGAGTCGTTCCTACCCACCAGACAAAGTGTGATAGCCCTGACTGAGGATCATTGAACCCCAACCAACGTGCACTGATGAAATTTCTGAGATGAAAAATGTTCCCAATAAACCAGAGCTGTAGATAAATGCTTATTTTTTTTCATAATAATGACCAAACCGCCAAATATCTACGATAATATTGTAATATAGAACATAAACAATTAAACCTACGAATTCAGAATTATGAAAATTGTAAAATGAACACTTCTCTTTTTTCAGAAATGTTAATGATGAAGTGGAATTTATGATTGTTATATTCATGATTGATATTACATCTGTCTCATATTTTCAAAGAATGAGCCCACGGCGGATATGACCGGTCGGCTTGGGAAGCTCACTCCTCCATGGCACCTGATCCCACCTCTGATGTTTCGGAGGTCAAAGTTTACTCTGCTTCAGTTTTGTATTATTAAATTGACTTTTGAGCTTTAATACTGTTCATTATATCCATATATTTCATAAAGAAATCAATGGGTCTTGCGTTTTCATAAATTAACTCTCAATTCACTTTGTATTAAACATATACGTGTTGTAGGAAAATTAATCTATCATTATGGGAATTTTTTTAAAATTATTAATTCTTCACATATGCAGTTTTGAAATACCTTGCGGACTGATATTCAATGTCTTGTAAGTCTGTGCCGTCTAAAACACGACCCAGACTTGGAGGACTGTTGTCAATGATGACGCCGTCAGAGCTAGCTTCACTGCAGAGGCCCGCCGTGTTACAAGCCATTACAGTTGTGTAATAGGTTATACCCACTCCAAGATGCACATTATCAACCAACAGTTCTGTTAATATTTTATATGCATATATTGAAAGAAATAAATTCAAAGATAAAAATGCCATTGATTTATATTTGTGTACTGCACGTACCAGTTTTAACTCCAACACTTTGCTTAACCAATACATCCTCACACATAGAACATGATCCGATTCTGACCAGATATTCATTAATTGTGGAGTGCGGATCATAGAATCCATCCCATACAATGAACAATTTAGAGGTCTCTGTTTGAAAATCGATGTCAAGCACTTCCTTTCCCATAGGATTGATGTCCAGAACATGGCCAATAGTTGGAGGGGTTAAATCTACGGTGTATGCCCAAGACGTTGCCATTGACAATAAGCCGGCATTATTTACTGCCTGTGAGGAATTAAAATATATCTACTCTTTTAGTCTTTCGAGTTTTAAAAAGGTTAAATTATACTAGCTGTTAATCACTTGTTTTTATTCACGAGAACTTTATTTTCACGTAAAAACTCGAGACGTGAGACGATGTTCTCGCAAAAATAATTCTTGTGTATGTTAGTATTCCTCACGGTAATACACTATTTGAGTAGTAACAGCAATTCGTTAAAAATTTCGTCCCGCTAACAGAGAGTAAATGACTATACCTCGCAAAAATAATGTTATGGGGAAATTTACTGATCTGCAGTAATTTACATTTTTTTTCTCATTGGCTAAGGTAAGCGATTACCTTGACTGATATAAAGTAGGCATGTCCCTCTTTAAGCTGAAGTCGACCGATTTCATTGTTTTCAGAGCAATCCGTGTACGTACGAGTGAATTTCATTACGTCATCATACCCTGATTGGGAACCGATTGACCATTCGTAATAGGAAATTTCACTTTCAGGATCATGGAAAACATTTTTCCAGCTTGAGATAAAGATAAAAACATGACAAAAATCTTTAGTGAAAACTATGCTTTAAAACAGAGAAAAATCGTCTTTATATGATGTGTGCTTAAAAGTATGCTACAGCTGAGTATACTTGCCATGCCGATATTTCAGTATCAGAAGTAATGTGCCTGTTGGCTAAAGTAATAGGTTCATCGGATTTCTTAGGTGGAGTAATGTCCACGACCATTGGTGGCGATGTCTTGGTTGTGGTTCTGTTTGCAAAGTCTATACCTTTAAAAATAGAATTGAGTGTTTTGTATAAACATTATTTATTGCTTTATTGCTTTTCTGAAAAGCCCTCACACAGAAAATAGAAACAAATTTTCTCACATGATAAAGAGCTACATCAATGGACATAAAATTTATCCTTATACAATGATATAATTCAAGAATATAAGCTTCTCTGGCAATGGTTGCTGTGCAAACTTTTGATATGATTTTGCATACCAGAACAAAGGTTGATCATTTATATTTCGAATCATTTAAATATACGTACTTAGTTATGAAGAACTATTGTTAGAACCATCAATTGCTCACCAGAAAGGGTTGCATAATAGATTTGTCCGTTTATTAATGATAAGCCGTGAATTGCCTTGTGGTTGACAACGCCAACATCAAAGAAGGCGACTACATCATTGCCTCCAGCAGATGTACCTAAAAAGAAATGTTGATACTTCATGTGATTTACTTTAAGGTTGTCCGATCCCCAGGTTTATAAAATCAGCAGTTCAGTAATCAAAAATACTCATAAAAGTATCTCTGAATCCACAAAGTTATGTTAACTTATCCATAGTATTTCTTGAATGTTAAAGATTAAAGTTAATCATATTATATAGGGAAAATTGTCAAATCTCCAATATCTTTGCAGAAAAAACGAATTGGAATATCAGCAATGCATTTTCTAATTGCAAATTGATTAACAAATATCTCTTAGGTTAAAGACGATAGGTATCTAGGCATTCAGATAAATTGTCATGATTTTTTTAATACTTATTTGGTATTTTATGTATTTTATTTCCGTCATGTATTCTAAAATACATAGTGTAAAAAGTTTGTTCTATAATTGCAAGACACCACAAATAACTTCTTATTTCATATCATGCTAATAAGCATTGGTATCCAAGACTGGATTCAAGAAAATCTTATTTTTCTAAAACTGTACTAATTTTTTTCCCTTTATAGGGTAAAATGTCAACTTTTATAAGACCTTTTCTAAGACTTCCAAAAAACCTTGAATCTTATAAAGATGAATAAAATGAAAATTGTTGCATGAAAAAATTTCATTTTCAAACTTCATTTTGATGCATTTCAAATTATATATTAATATTTGGAGTTATCCTTCCTGGCTGAGGATCGGATATCCTTAACATAAAATCTTTATGATACAATTCATCAAGATTACCTATCCCAAGCCTGTAGTTTTGTATTCCAGAAGCATGCGATATTGTCTTAAAGTCCTCAACGTCTTGGAACGAATCCCAGTTGATATACAGAACAGAACTTGAAGACTGAAATAAATGCAATATTTAGTGCTGGACTTTGATTTAATGAAAGAAAATTAATATTAGACAGAAGTTGAAAGGTAATATTAGACAGAAATTGAAAGATTTGCTTATTTAACCTGGTACTCCTGCCCCTGCTTTGTACCAATCCAAATATTTCCTGCCACCGGAGGAGTTAGATCAAGAACAACTCCATCGCTGCACTTATTCATTTCAGGAAGTATCTCTGTCCATTCTTCGTATATCTTAGTTGTATTTTTCGCGTCAATACAAACTATATAACGATGTCCATGAACGAGTTCGCCTCTTTTAAATTTAAAGTTTATAAATTCGTTTTCTGTAATGAGGAACATTGATATAAATTTTATTATTATGATGGATAACTTTGAATCTTATTATTTTTTGGAAAGTACAGATTATATTTGATAAATATACAATTTTCATTATTAATACTAGAATCTGAATTTATAGGATTGTAAATACCTGTCCTGGAGCATTTAATTGCATCAGGATGGCTGCATGGATCCGAGAGAGAAAGGGTATTTGCTGGTAAGTAATATGTTGTGACATCAAGACTTCTGGCATCCAACACTGCTACGGTGTAAAAATCATATCGTAGCTTCGGCCACACGGCAGATATATAGTTCATATTTGGTGTATAATCCTGATCGGGAAAAGGCCAGTTAGCATTCGTTTCCAAGATGATCGGATCACCATATCCGTCTGAAAAAGGGGATTTATTGTTTCCATTATATAAAAACTTAATAGAAAATCAAAACTACCGAGTATTTCAATTTTTCAATATTCTATACAAACCTCTGTAAGGGTCTGGTTTTCCTACTGCGTCTATGACCACGTTTGGTTTGATTAAAACAGGATCAAATGCCTCGCAATCTTTGATATGCGAATAAACAGTGGAATACAACTTGGCTTTGTTATAACCACGAATGGCAAGGCCGCGACATTTGGAGAAATCAAATGTTCCTTCCAAGTCAAGAATAAATGTTATCTGTAGAAAAGGCAGAATCGCCAAACAGATATTAGAGTTCTTTAAAAGAAAAAGGATTTTAATTTTCATATTGTAAAAAAAAAAACAAGAAAAGGAAATTTGAAGGAATCTGTCACGCGAGCAGTTTGAAGAAAATATAACAAATACATTTATATTTTGAAAAATGAACTATTTTACTAATTGAGAAAAAATTGCATTTAAAGTATTTTAAGATGGGGCAGCAAAATTCAACTTTTTACAAACTTTTCGGAAATTCTGTGCACCTTTCATGCTTTTTTAATCAAAGCTTAAGGTTAAATAATCATTAATGAATGACACATCATTGAAATTTTAATAATATGATAGCTGAATTTTACCTCTGTTTTAGACAATGAAATCGTAATATTATTAAGTTTTTTCCACTGTGTATGTGTCCGTCCTATTTTGGATTGATCTGTAATAGCCCATTCATATTTGTCCACCACATCGTATCTCTCATTAAAATTCTTAATATCCGGATCGTAAAATCTGTCCATCTCTACTTTAAGCTGAAAAATATAATACGATGCTCCCTAACCATAAAATTAATTTATTCTGTGAGACTCTAAAGATTATGAAATCCATGTTTACGTCATAAAGGGTCAGAATTGAAAACTACATGTGAGGTGTATATTTATTCAGTTGGTTTGTACTTACTAGTACATGTAGTTACAAGTTTTTTTTACTGTATGTTAGAATATATATGTTAAACTAAACTTAAGCATGTTTAGTACATAATCATTCATTTTTCATGTGCACTGATGTAGAATGTAGTGTAAATATTTTTTTGTCGTTGTATAATTATCAAAAATGCTTCAGTAACTATAACTAAATTTTACAATATACCGATCTAGCGCAGAAGGAATTAATGACATACTGGATTTACGTTATCAAAAAGACAATTGAAAATTAATGAAAAATCTTCAGACCTGTTCCTTATCAACATCTGAGGAGTTGAGATGCTTTACTTTGAGATCCCCAGTAACTGGTGGATTAGCAAGAACCGTAATTCCGTCACTGGACACGGGTTTATAGCAGATCTCGCTGGCACAAAGCTTCAGAACAGCACGGTATTTCATACCCGGGCTAAGCAACATGCTAGTGCGCTTTATCTCTTTACGTCCAAATATATACATATAATCCCGAAAAACCTCCCATTTGTCTACAAAAAAATTGAGGTGAGTAAAGTTATTTCTTTTTATTTATATCTAAATGTACTCATTTCTGCTAAATTGCAATTGCATGTTGATTATAAATAGTATAATAGCAATAAAACAGTAAATTTCGGTTACACATCAATCTTAAAATCATAAAAATTGACACTTTTGACAATAAATATTCGGCAAGGCTGCATATCTTAAATCAACAAAGCTTTTTTATATTTAATCTAGATAAGACATTACTCACTATTTAGAGAAGACATAACTTCAAACATAACAAACAAATCTGGTGTAAATTGTGTGACATTTTGAGGAATTTTCCAGTATGCAGTGAGTTTATCAGTAGAAGACTGGTAATCATTATCCTCTAGACACGGCAACCTATTGTCCTGTAATGTACATCATGCATATTTTAGCTTTTATCATATAAAAGTGTATATAACTGATATCTGTTTTATTAACTAAAGCCATCGTCGCAAACCACGGCCAAAATGTACGATCCTCTCCCATTCTGGAGAGAGCTATATGCAGACTCCGAACCGTGGCTGAGAGGATGAACTAAAGCTAATATAAATATTTTTTGATTTATTATTAACATAAAAATAATTTTAATAAACCTTATGTATCGTACGTACTTCGTCATGGTGAGTGAAGGAGACATTTTCTTCTGTAAAAACAAAATCAAGGTTTTATTAAAGAAAAATATGAAGGCTGAATACAGAATACAGATATGATTGGGAAGAAATTGTAAGCATAATTTTTTTTCACCTGAGATAATACAAGGTTCTCCATCATAAACAGTAATCCTGCTCAAGGACTTATTTTCCTTGACAACGGTAACGCCATCGGATGAGACCTCCACACTACCAGCGGAAGTGTTTGCTGTTATAGTAATGTAGTATTTCTGTTACAATAAAAAAAAATCCATGCACTATATGAAATGAAATATACTTCAGCATTTAGTGTAAATCTTATTTGCAAAGTGAAATTATTTAAAATGAACTACCTTGTTTAAATATAAGACTCAGAGTCTAATGAATATTGACCATAAATAATCTATGAAAACTGATATCCATTTCCCTTACTTTGAAATAGTTGAGGTTTAATCCTGTTGCCGTATATGAAGAATTTCTTCCAACGTTGGTTTGTGGGAATATGTCATTTCCTCCGGGACTTGTTCCAGCACGGAAGACGTAATCAACATCAAGATAGTTATGGAAGAATCCAATCCAGTGAGCAGAGAGGATTGTGGTTTGGGGGGTAAAGTCAATGTCTTCAATATCGACCTATAATCGTTTTATAAAGTTTTTTTCTCTCAAAGAAATGGTATCGAAACAAATAGTAAAATTGTATTTTCACTTCAAGGACAAAAATCTACTTACAATTGAAACATCTTGTTCGTTTTCCTGGAAATAATTATAATTAGTAAGTGCACTTTTGTTTATTTATATTAAAATTCATTCTATTTAAATAGAAATAATTTAATTCTGGTTGTAACGCTGTATTTGATTGGATAAAAAATTATTTTATATCGTATAATGGGTTGTCTACGTCACATTGACTTGCGTCAAAAACGTATCAATCCGCCTGACGTTACATTAAAATTTTGTACAAGTTGAAGTCATTTTGTTACAACAATATTTTTTTTCTTACATCAAATGAATGAAAATTAAATTATAAGCAATGAATTTAATGGCTACCCATTTTATACGGTATAAACTGGGTTTATAAAGCGTAAAGTGCCCCAACCCAGTTTATACCGTATAAAATGGGTAGCTATTAAATTCATTCCTTAAATGAATGATGGATTTTATAATTGATAGAGATTGTTTTAGAAGTACTCATGACATACCACAACATCCATGACGATCCCTTTGGACGGTAGTTGTACATTATGGAGGTAAGGTTCGGACACTCCATAAGTTGTCAGGCCGGCCACATTTTCTGCTTTTACCGTAATAAAATAGGTATGGTTCCCATGAAATCCCCAGTCAGTCGTTGAAATATTGATATACGTACATGTTGGTGGTACGGTAATGTTACAAGGTCCATCACTATTTAGTGGTAAGTATTTCTGAACCGCAGAACTTCTTGGTTGATGCCCTAGAGTGTTGTTAGTTCCAAAAATTTAATAACATTGCATTGGTCTATCAGGTCTATCAGACTTACTGTATAGCTATATTTTCTCAAGTAATCGTTTCTTATATTCAACTATACGCGTATCAAGGTATTCTAGTATCTTATGAAACTTTTGAGAATTCGAGGATTTTTTACAAAATGAACAAATTCATCCACAAAAAGATAAGCTTTTATGTAAACTTTCATAGTATTCAAGGGTAATTTGATTAAAGTCATTACAGAAACCAGAGGAACTGTAAGCACTGAGTTCACTAAATGATACCCCGCCTCCCATGTATAGTTACCGGTAGGTTGTACACACTTTGTAGACTTATAGTCAGAATGAATGTCTATAATGGCAAAGTGTATGTTTTGCTCTGGGAGACCAAAAATAAGTGTCAGATCAAAAAGATAATTAGAAGGTGCACAATGGCATTGTGTAAAAAGAATCTGTGAAATTATCATTAATGTAGTCTGATCCTCAGGTTTATAAAATTAGCAGTTAAGTAATCAAAAATACTCATTAAAGTATGGCTGAATCCACAAAGTTCTATAAATTTATCCTGAGTGTTTCTTTAAAGTTAAAGATTAAAGTTAATCATATTATATATGGAAAATTGTCAAATCTCCAATATTTTTGTAGTAAAAGCAAATTGGGGTATCAGCAATGCATTTTCTAATTGCAAACTGATCAACAAACACACTTTAGGTTAAAAAACGATAGGTATCCGGGCATTCAGAAATTGTCATGATTTTTACATATTTCCCATCTTTTTGTTTTCTATTTCCGTCATATTTTCTTTAATACTTAGTGTAAAAGGCTTTTTGCTATCATTGCAAGACACCACAAATCACTTCTTATTTAATATCATGCTAATAAGCATTGGTATTGAATTTCTCTAAAACTGTATTAAAGGGTACAAATGTCAACTTTTATAAGACCTTTTCTAAGACTTCCAAAAACCTTGAATCTTATATAGAAGAATAAAATGAAAGTTGTTGCATGAGAAAAATTTCATTTTTAAGCTTCATTTTGATGCATTTCAAATTAAATAATAATTTTTGGAATTATCCTTCCTGACTGAGGATCAGATATCCTTTAATGTTATTATGTGGTACAGGAGGAGTTGCAGATAATAGATGGGTTCAATATCATGGGGAAAAATGACTGTGTCAATGTTCTGCAATGGGAAACATGAAATATGTTTCCAATCAAAGAGGAAAACAGGAGTTGCACAATGAGACTACGTAACAAGGAATCTGTGAGAGGATCATAAAAATGTCATTCAGTGGTATAATAGAAGTTGCGGAAAAGAGATAGATACCCCAAAACGTAACTGATGGACGGACATCCCCTCCCATTTTTCAACCGGGAAGGGGGTTATAACTACAGGACATAATTGATAATGATATGGTATAATCAGTTCTTTAGGACTTTACAACTTAAGGAAAGACGAGACGTTCCTTAATAACAGATAACTTTTTCTAAGAGTTTGTCTTTGAAGTATTGCTACTTAAACATGTTTACTCACAAAAAATTGAGGTACCTTACCGGGCATTTCTGCAAGATACCAAGGGTAGTTTTTCTTATATAATCCTTTGGGGAAGAAAAATAATTTTCCAATTTCAAATGTTTAAGTCTTTGGATTTTTTAAAAACTTTTAGAAACTGGTTTAGAAATCAGAATGTTATTAAAATTTTGAATATTTTTCAAACATTACGAAGATATACAAAACAGATTTTGAGGAACGTCTCGTCTGACCTTAACTTACCCTTTAAAGTTTTCTACAAGTAATCTAACATAGAATTTTGAAGTTGCTAACTTATCAAAGTGCATAACTTTATCGCGCTGAAATTTTTACATATAAATATTTTTCAAATTAACACATACATGTATTTCATTGTTATTCGTCAAAACGATAACAATTTTCACTTGATTACCTATCGAGTAAGTAAAAAAAAATCTGGTTAGAAATGTTCATCTAATATTCAAAATTCTATTTTCGATGTTAACTTTCGAACCGTGGGGTTATTTGCTGATGAACATCAAGATCGCATACAATAAAATGTCCCTTTCACTTACCAACAGCAAACGCTAATCGCAGAGGATATGGGTCTTCAGCATCCGTAAACGCCGCGGAATCCCAAGTAACCACCAAATGCCCTTGTGAGTGGGTTACTCTTATTGGAGGTGAAAATTCCGGACCTGTTGTGTCTAGATAACATGGTCCGATAAACTGAAAAGTGTATCGTATTATTAAAATAAGGATAAATGGCATTTCAGTTGGTTAGAAGACACAATTTGGCAAATATTAAGATACTAGTAATATGAAGTGAATATTGTTATAAAGTGCATAAACATGTGTTCAGACTGTAATGTTATTATGCATGTACCTGAAACCCTTCAACATTTGCTTTACTGATTGACTTGATCACAATGTAGAATGGTATTCCCTCTGGTATGTCTGTATGCATAAAGTGGATACGCTGGTGTTGTTTGGTGGACCTAAAGGGTATTATGTCAGGAGCAGAACTTCCAGAAGTTGACGAAAAACCCACCTCATAATCATGTACGCTAGTGTTGTCTGCAGACCATGTAAGGGTTACCTTTAAAAAAAAGAATAGGAAAAATCATTATTACATCTGCTTTTCAAGCTTAATATAAAAAAGAAATACACATACGACACATACGTGGGATGCTTTAGCTAGTATTGGGTTCAAGGTAGCTGCAGCACTGGAGGTATTTCCGCAGAACAAAGGTCCTTGAACCTCATCAATGGACCCATTTTTTCGATAGAGGATTGGCAAAAGATCTATACCAGCTACAACACTGGCTTTGTTTCTACAAGTTTAAAGAATATCTTTTTAGTATATCTCAACAAGAATTTATTTTCATATAATGTTATTTGTGAAAAAAGTTGTAGTTACTTGCAATCTGTTGTAGGTGCAATGATTCTTCGGCGGTATCTTGCGTTGTTTACTTCCCAAAAAAATGTCTGATTGGAGTCAGTAATCAAACCACCTCGAATGTAGGCATTTGAGATGTAGACCTCTCTAACTTTAGGAACTGCAGTTGTTATGGTTACTCCATTGGAGCACACAGGTTTTGATGGTTCCAGTGCTCTATTGTAGGCTACTACGCATGCATAGTACGTTCCTTCGCTAGATACATTGTGAGTAGCATGAAGAGAGTAAGTTTCAACCAGCTAAATGAAGTCCAAGAAAGACAGAAAAATTTGTATTAGAACATGAAAATATTATTTAAATTTCATCAAACAGCAAAGCATAATTAAAAAAGCAAATACCATTGTGTTCCCTCTATCAAGTCTGAATTCCAAAGAATGCAATGGCCGACGACTAAATGCATATTGATAAAACAGTACGCCACTCTCTCTGTCAAAGAAACCATCCCAGTAAGCGTGCAAGATCTTACTTTGTTGAAAATCGACCTCGCCCGAACCTTTGATGCCATCTTGGACGAAACCAGTGTGAGGAGGTGACGCGTCAATTGTAATCTACAATGCAGTGGGGAAAAGCCGTTTAAAATTTTGCTGTAGTTTATTCTTTGAATTTTTTTTTCTACAACAGTCAGGATAGTTCATACTCATCAGCATCTAGATTCACTTTTCAAGTCGATTTACCTTTTTAGTCAATACTGTCGATAAAAGAGCTGTGTTTGTGGCATTGATTTCCAGGTAATAATCGCTGTCGTGAACACCGAGATCTTTGCCGATTATAAGTCCCCCATGCTCCTTAATGCTTGGTTTCACTTGGAAATGCTTGTGATATGCACCAAAAAAAGGTGTCTGATAGCAGTTTGGTCCTCTGCTGTAGTTAATATACTTCGTGTTACAATCGTCTAGGTCCTGAACAGGAAGAACAAAAAGAAAGTTCATTTGAATTAGTGATGTAGGTTGTGTCTAAAATTACAATTGTTTACATCACATACCTTTGCCATGCCTTGTACTGGTATATCATCATGACCATGAAGAATACTATCTCCCGTGTAGTTGTCAAACAATCTCCAAGAAATACTTTGAAGTCCACTATGCAAGTCATATGCAATCCACTCGATCCTAAAGTAAAGCTCTATTTTTAACATACACCTCGAAATATTTGAGAGATATCAATTGCATTAAAGTTAAGAAAAGGACCCTTACGTCATCTTTGCAAAATCTTCCATGTTGTGAACGCTGATATTCAATCTATCTCCTCGAGTTAACCATAACTGTTCTATGTGCGGTGGGGTTGCATCACGGTAAATGGTTACAGTCTCATCTAAAAACTTATCAAATATATCCACTGCCCGAACAGTTATGTCGGCTTTATCACCATCTGTCCAGTTCAAAGTTAAAAATTCTGATTCGTCATCTAGAGCATGTACGCGAGTAAAGTTTTTGAAGCTTTTTATTCCAGTCTTATTCTGTATGTTAAAAGAAACCAAAAATTCAACACAACCTGAAAATAAAAAAAGCAATAAAATTTTCAAAAAACTTTTGTTTTTTAGGTAAGTCAAGGATTGATTGCTATACAAAAAATCTCTCCATATTTATCTTTTACCTTGAGACAAAATGCAGTATGTTAAAACTCTGTCATCCACCTACCGTGTACATTTGGCACCTCCTTAATGCTTCGTTTACCAATGTGATCATCGTAAAGGTCCTCTATGTTTCTGTAGGGCTTTACTGCATTTAGCCACCTGTTGTTTTCATGTCTTTGATTCCGAAATCTATCTTTCCACGCCACCAAAACCACGTTTGTGTCTTGAATTACCCATGTAAATTGCGTATTTTCAGTGGCAGTTTCTACCCTACTTACTTTCCCATTCTTAAATGTAACTTTGGATATTTCATCGAAGAAAACCAGTTTTCTGGAATTCTTTGAATTTTTTGCTTTATCGACAGCCGTGAAATGTATTGCATACATTCCTGGATTATTCAGAGTAAGGTTTAACTGTAAGAAAACGTTAATTTTATTTAACTAAAGCTTTATGTACTGAAAGACAGAATAATGTTGAGCAGTATATCTTATATCTATGGCACGCCAAATTCACAAAAATGAGATAAACATAGTTTCACAATTGATAAACTAGGTTTATCGACTGTAAACTATAGTTTACAACCGATAAACCTAGTTTATCGATTGTGAAACTATGATTATCTCATTTTTGTGAATTTGGCGTGCCATATATATCTCTTTATGTTCAAGGGTCTGAACATTCACCTTAGTACAATGCTACACTGTAAAGAATCCATAGGAGTACAAAATTAAAAAAATTGCATTATACATGCACTATAAAGATCTTGTATGGTTCGTCTAGCTACATGTATGCATTTCACTTACCAATAACATAACTTAGAATGATTAGTTAGCATAAACAGTTAAGGGGAATTATTTTTTATCATTAGAGTACAAATTAAGTAAAAGATCAATAAAACCCTGCCCATCATAAAAAATATTGGACCTTGGATATTCTTACTCTTTACAACTTTGCTCTCTCTCTCTCTTTGTTTATACTGTAGACAGGGAAATTTTCGTCCCCGTTCAATTTTTGACCCTTTCGCCCTCGTTTAAAGTGGGCGACTTTAAAAGGGGCGAATTCAAAGTAAAGAGCATAATATCTTACACAAAAATCTCTCTGGGCGAATTTAAAACTGGACAAACTTTTTTTTAAATATGAAAGGACGAAAATAACACGGGGCAAAAATAACCCTGTATACAGTAGATATACTTACAGAATCATAAACTTGTGATATATTTCCTGTTTTTACAAGAGAGACTTCTTGTAAAGTGGAATGTAAAGTGATTAATTCGTATACTTCATATTCGTATATGTGTAGACCTGCAAGATCATCAGTCCATCCATCCCAAGATGCCATAAAGGTAGGCTTCATAAAACAAATCCAAATATTATTAACAACAAATTAAGATAAAATCATTCATTCAATCATGATGCCAATTTCATTACATTTGCAAGCGCTTGGAAGTATTATTATTATTTTTTAAATTATGTCTCTTGAAATATGAACGAAAGAAAGAGTATTTACATTTTCTGTCAGGTCTGGTACAGTTAAGAAATCTGGACAGTCTGTTTTGTTGATTTCCTGTATACAGTGATAGGGTAATTCTGTGTCCCATCGGTAAGTAAAAATAAGTTCCTTTGTTGTTCCCTTAAAGTCATGTCGCTCTTCTTTGTCTTTTTGCTCTCGGTTAAGTATTATAACATGGCCACCAATTGAAGCATGTGTTTTATAAAGCAACCTGTTAAAAAAAAGCTTCGTGAACAATATATGTCAGAAGTTGTAGTATAGTAACAGAACCCATCTGTTTTTAAATTTGTGCAATGATTGAGTGTTCACAATCCATGATCTCAGTAAATTAGGGAGGAAACATATTGATTTTGATTTTGAGTTGAGACAAAGCTTTTTCTCTTATAATGGTAATTATTAATATAATATTGTAATATAAATATGCAGTCTATAAAATCGCCATACAATGCCATTACGTAATATTTGTAATATATGTTATTGTTGAAATGCGATAAGATGTATGTCATAAGCAAGAAATCAAATGTTAGTTTGTAAGGTTTTGTTTGAGTACAAATTAATTATATTTTTAAATACATGTAAAATTTTAGTTAATGATCATGTTTCTACTTTGATATGTTCGTATATAATAATGCATATTATCATTACGTGTCGTTGTGCTGAAATGACATTATGTTTTCCAACTGAAAAGTATGTTCACATGTGAAAGACGACGAAACTGGATCGTCGTTGCTTGGTCCGGGACATTTGTATTCCAGATTAATGATGTTGTAGTCAGTCTCGTTTCCTTCTATATCAAGTGTTCCCCATATATATTGCAAAGTGGAACGTGCGTGTACGAGGCCATATTTAAAGTCTTTTACATAATGATCTTCCTTATTGTCAATGGATTCTTGCAGGACATACAACGCATCCCACTTGGTCTTAACTGTTTTCCAATACGTTTCCTTGGTCCAAATAATTTCTGTAGAATTTAAAGAATTCGGGTTCTTTGGGTTGTCCAGCATGTAAAGGTCGTCCATTTTTAAAGTAGAAAGACTGTATGTGATGGTCGCATAATCTTGCACTAGAAAAAAAGAATGTAGGTTTTTCTACCTGATCCATACTTATTTTTCAGAGATAGCTAGACATACTGTGAAAGGAGCATGAAGATATTCAAATAATATTAATTTTAATTATCACATAAAGATAAAATAAAAAAAATAATCAAAATTTTAAAGCGAAATTCAGGAATAAAAGCTACATTACCAAACCCGACATCCTGACTTAAGAAAAGCTTAATAGCTTTTTTATTATTTTATTTATTTTTTTTTTTGTAAAATCCTTGTTTGAAGAATGATTCCATGTACATTTTAGATTCCAATTTTTATTATGCACGACTTGCATTGTATTAACCAGCACATTTAAAGATTATTGGTTACCCATGCAACAAGCTAAAACTGATACGTCTCCTTTTTTTGAGGAGGCATAAATATATGCTTTATACATGGTATTTAATATAACATACTTATTTCACAATGATGACCACGAAAGCCTTTTATGCATCTACATTGTGATGCCAATTCTTCAGCACATCTTCCAGGAAAACAACGAGTACTATCTGGTCTCCAAGAACAAGCCTCTATGAAAACGAATGCAAAATATAGTTTAAAAAAACCCTAATAATAAATGCAATTATTGAGAATTTCTGGATCTTTTTCTCATGAAATGCTTGAATATTCCAAAGTGTATATCACATATACCATTTATTCATGAGCATACAGGGTGAGTATTTTTTCAAATCTAAGGTGACTGATAAAGGTAAACATACAAGATGTGTTTGTAAAACATAGATGCCTTCGTATGTAGCTTATGGCGAAGATCACAGTTTCTCAAATGTAAGTCAAACTTCTGGGTAAAGGTAAGGAATTTTTTCTCAAATATAGGTCAAACTCGAGGGTCAAAGTCATAAAGAAATTTACATATAAAATATGATACAGAACCCATCATTCAAAAGTTATAGCAGAGAGTAAAGTTTCTCAAAATAAATCAAATTTCAAGGTCAAGGCATTAGACTAAACATACTGGTACCCTAGAAAAGGTCTGGAATACATATATGTGAAATATAGAAGCATAAGCTTTAACTGTTTGTAAATAATATGGCTAAGGTAAGTTTTTTTTTTAAATTTCTGTAAAAGTGGGGGAAAACTCCAATGTAAGTCAAATATATTGTTTGTTTTGAACATATTTTTTTGATAATGTGTCAAAGGGATTGGACACAAGTTCCAAATACTTACATACATAAAATCTCAATAGCGATACGATTTACAATTTTACAATAATATACATGAACATAGAATTAAGAACACAAACAATGGCTATTATTGCCAAAAATATCATTTGATATACTGGTGATTATAATGAGAACAATAACCATAATGAAAATAGTTTCAAAAGAGTTAGTAAATACAAATAATTGTTAATTGAAACGACCAGTACCATAAACAATTTTTTGAACAATATACTAGTATGTTCAAATGAAAAGAAAGATATTGTCACGAAGAATAAAAATATGAAATATTCAAAACATCCAAAAGTTAAAGGCAAAGCTAAATTCTTTTTGTAGACAAACAATATGACAGATAGACAGACTGACAGAATAGACCAAAACTCTAGTCCCTTGAATCTTCATTTTCGAGGGGGGGGGGGGGTAAAATGCATTCATCGTTTAAATATAAATACATGTAAACAATTAGACATATTTTAAGGGAAAATAGGCCTGTTTTGATTTTGAATATACATGGTGTATTGAATTCCATGTAACATATGTGCATAAAAATTTGCAGGTTTGGTACTGGTATATAATTTATAAAATTTAAACATGTGTTGAATTTTTTGTTTCATTATCAGAATTATTTTAAAAATCATATTGATTGGAAAATTTGGCTTCAGTCTTTCCTCAGTTCATAGTCTTGAAGCTAAATGAAATCCAGCGCAAGCGTGGGAAATTTATTATTTTTTTTTTACTGCTAACATATACTTTTCCAAAAATTTTGAGCTGACAGTTATAGCATGACGAAAAAATCCACAACCCCGCAGGAACAGGAATTGATGATTATAATATATATTTATTCCCAAATTATTTTACTTCTTACATATTATAAAGCAGCTTTATTTTGATATCGTATGGGCGGCGGAAAGGGTAAAAAAGACGTTTATGCAAAACTAACAACTAATTTTTCAAACATAAAGAAATACAAAACAGACAACCTTAAAAACAAAATCAACAGACTCGTTTGCAAAATCAACAGACTCCGATGCGAAACCAACGATCACCAATGCAAAACCAACGATTATTCCCTGAATTGTCGCTAGATGGCGTGGAAAAAACATACATTAACTGAATTAACGCTAGATGGCGCGCAAGTTTTTTCTATATCATCATTATTTTTGTACTTTCATAGGAAGGTAAATAGATCAGGGCCACAATTAAAGAGTGAAGGTCAAAAAGCTGAAAAGTAGCACATGTAGGGAATTCGCATGCCTCCCTTTTAATGATAAAAATAAAAAACAGCTTACATGTTTGTGAGACTTACTGGGTATAGAATAAAAGTTTAATGTCAAAAGTTTACAATGAAATGCATCAAGGTGCATTTCAAGCATAAAGTATGCATAGAAATATGCATTGAAATGAGAGATCATTTGGTTTGTTTACACTTTTTGAGCCAAGCGAAAGCTATTTGGAGGTTATGACGTCAGAAATTTATTAATAAATTAACCAGGGATTTCCACTTTGAACAACCCATTTTTATGAGAATATTTATCTAACACATTGCTCTGTCATGTGTTAAAAAAATATTTTGGAAATAAATCTTTTTAAAAAGTTACAAAGAAGAAAACAAAACACATGTTTTTACTATATAAGTATATATATATGTAAGCTAATTGTGGTCCGGGTCCAAATCCCGCAAAATTGTCTATCAACATCCATTTGGCAAACCTCAGATAATTTAGCATCATGTCGGACTTTTAAAATTCAAACATAATAGAGGCAGCAGACATCTACAAACGACTGTAAATATATTACAAGAAACCAGTAGCAGATATTAGTATTTTTTCCCAAAGAGAATATTTTTGAAAGAAAAAAATTCCCTTACACTCTAAAAAGAGTTCATATAAAATTATTTCATGTTCATGCATAACACAATTTGTTGATACACGAATATTCACTTGGCAAGTTGTACTTGTATAATTTTTGCTTTTCTTTGTACGACTAAGTGAAGTCATTTATTTTAGAATAAGTTAATTTAGGAAGCAATCTGATAAAAATCAGATCATTTGATCCGCTCACATAGATCGCTACTTGTGTAGCGATCTATGTGAGCGGATCAAATGATCTGATTTTAATCAGATTGATTAAAGGAAGTACCGGTATCATGTCGCACAAATATGGTTCATATATGTTAGACAATAAGTAAAAAATAATTTTATCAAACTGCATGTTTTGCCCATTAATTACGCAGTTTTCAATAATATAGATATGCATGGATCTAGAGTTCCAGATCCCCCCCCCCCACACACACATACACCTTGGATTTTGCAGAGATTTTTTTTCACTAAACCAAGTTTACTTTGAATGACCTTGGACGCCCCCCCCCCCC
>PRKT01001521.1:47953-59746 GCA_003671525.1 Saccostrea glomerata
CCCCCCCCCCCCCCCCCGTTTGTTACCGACACCTATGTATTGGAAAGATAAAGATTTGGACTTAGGGATCTTAGGCGTTCAGATTTTAGAACGCAGTTCGCTATTCGCTATTCAAAAGTGAACTGCGTTCCAGAACGCAGTTCGCAATTCAAAATTTAAACATACGCTGTGTGGTCTGAAATTTTGTGGGTAGGGTACTAGGGATCAGTTACCACTCCTGTGAAAAAATGGTGATGGTACTATCTCTAGTTTCCGAGATATGGCCCTCCAGTTTTTAGCCCTACTATTTAATACTATACAAATAAACATCGTGCTGGGAAACATCGAAGTCCCCTACCCCTGGGTCTGAAAATTTGTGGGTGGGGTACTAAAGGTCTGTTACCACTTCTGTGAAAAAATGGTGATGGTACCATCTCTAGTTTCCGAGATATGGCCCTCCAGTTTTTAGCCCTACTATATAATACTATACGAATAAACATCGGGCCGGGGGACAGTGAAGTCCCCTACCCCGGGATCTGAAATTTTGTTGGTGGGTTACTAGGGGTCAGTTACCACTCCTGTGAAAAAATGGTGATGGTACCATCTCTAGTTTCCAAGATGTGGCCCTCCAGTTTTTAGCCCTACTATATAATACTATACAAATAAACATCGTGCTGGGAAACATCGAAGTCCCCTACCCCTGGGTCTGAAAATTTGTGGGTGGGGTACTAAAGGTCTGTTACCACTTCTGTGAAAAAATGGTGATGGTACCATCTCTAGTTTCCGAGATATGGCCCTCCAGTTTTTAGCCCTACTATATAATACTATACGAATAAACATCGGGCTGGGGGACAGTGAAGTCCCCTACCCCGGGATCTGAAATTTTGTTGGTGGGTTACTAGGGGTCAGTTACCACTCCTGTGAAAAAATGGTGATGGTGCGTTGCCACACTGCACATTGCTAAGGAGCACACGGCGCACGGTTGACCGGTCGACAGAGGATACTTTCTTCACCATGAAACCTGATCCAATCTCTGTTTTTTTGCTCTGCTCCTATTCTGTTTCAAATTTAATTCAAGTGACTTTTTGAGCTTTTTACTGTTCGTCATCTCTTTATTTTAGTAGTTGCCTCATATTCTTAGAGTCAGTTTTACGGACATAGATACCTATGCAAGTGATGCTGGTATATTAATGAATAAGAGAAAAATTTACGATGGAAAAGCTGAAGTCATCTGGTTTGTCTTATAGTTTCGTCATAAGTTTGCCATTATAGTATTGTATAACAGACCATAATCTTAATTACTATCAAGATACGGTTACTATATAATTGGCCACAATCTAACTTCTAAGATATGGTTACAGACATTTTGATTACTAATCTATAACCGTGCAAATATTTTACAAAATCTATCATTTCACTCACTAGAAGATGTTTACATTGTTCATTTGGTTGGGAATTAATCGGTAAGTTGAACAAGCGCTGATAACATTGTTTAAAATATAAATTACGTCCAACTTTGATTTGCGTTATGATCGTCCTATGGTTAAATTGACAGTTTGAGAAGTTCGAGAAAAGAGAAATGAGAAGCCGTACAAAACATAAATTAAAACTTAATTTGATCCTGTGTTTTGTTTATGAAAGACACAAGGTGACGATCAGGAAAACTTCTTGTAACTACACGCAGATTTTTTTTTGCCATCGACTACTGGGGTATGTCGGGAAAATTTTTCATGTGAAGTATGGACACTGGGAATTAAGTTGGTTGTCCTATATTTCCGGGCCTGGAAGTAAAAGCTTTTATATAAATATATACTGTCTGCGTGGTCATTCATTTATCACATTGATTTCCCTCGAAATTGTATCTTACAATGTACCGGGGTATTTGTTTATACATATCATTCTTTTAATTATATGCTTAAAACTTTTAATTACCACCTGTTTAAAACCCTGCCAAAATGGCTGGTTTCAATATTCAGATAAAAGTTTGGTATATACTATAAAGTGGAAATAGTTGTAAATTTGAATATTGACCTTGGATCGAAGCCAAGGTACTTTGGTAACTGTTAAGCCTTCGATACGTGTTCATCGCATAATGTATCATCAAAGTAAAAAAAAGCCCACAGATCTTGCAATTGATGTTTTACTCACGTTGTACATTGTTTAGAAAAACCTATAGGGCAGGCATGACATTGCAATTTTCTGCAGAAAATTTAGCTACCATGTATATTCAAAACCATCTTCAGATTGATTTTTATTGAAGGTCGTTCGTGGCCTTCGACGTTGGGTTTTTAAAGATGTATAGGCTGTTATTAATCAGGCAAAACAGAAAATTTTAAGACACATCAACTTTCTTGAATTGCACACATGACCAGGTGCTCGTTATACGAAATAACTAACGATGAAAAAAGGTAAAGATAAAGAACAGAAATTGATAAAAGAAGTCTACAGACAATACAAATCTATTCAAGAGAATTGATCAGTTGCCAAGAAAGAGAAAACATTCCATGTTGATTAGATATGCGGAACTGTTTGTGATCAAATTTTCAAAAGAGTCTCACGTGGAAAAGATTGATACAATTTCAGAAAACTTAAGTGTATTTGGTCTTATACAAAATCTGGAGTGTAAAAGATTATATTTGATTCTGCTCAGTGTTTGACCTTGACCATAGTGTTTGGCACACTTTAAAAAAAACCATTAACCATAACTTTTGAACCGTTGGTACTAGGGTTTTCATATTTCACAAGTGTATTCCTTATGACAAGAAATTTCTTGTCACTTTTGACCTTTTGACCGAGACCTTGCTGTTTGACTTGCATTTGAGAAAATTCAACCCTCATCATAAGCTGCCATACGGGGGCATCAACGTTTCACAAACACATCTTGTTGTCCCTCACTTTCACCAAAGTGAGGGAAATTAAATCTCATTCCTATGTAAGTCTATCAGTCTGTAGCTCTGTCAATCTGTCACAAATATTCTAACCTTTTGAACGAGAAGAGAAAGGGGTTTCATATTACACATGTGTATTGCCTGTGAAAAGACCTTTCTCAATTCACTATGATTTTTGACCCCCATGACCTTGACCTTGAAATTTGACGTACTTTTAAAAAAAGAAAACATTTTTTTTAATGCACCATAGCTTTTGAATGGGAAGAGATATGACTTTCATGACATACATGTGTATTACCTGTGACAAAAGCTTTCTAAGTACACTATGTTTTTTGATCTCGTTACCTTTGATGGAACACCTTGAAGATCGATCTACTTTTTAAAAAGTTTTAACCACGACTTTTAAATGAGAAGAGATAAGGCCTTAATATAAAAGCTATGTATTGCCTGAGACAAGACCTTTTCTAAATACAATATGATAGTGATCCTGTGACCTTGAGCTTAAAGTTTGCCCTACTTTTAAAAAATGTTAATTTTCCTTATAAGTTTTGATTGAGAAGAGATAGGGCTTTCATATTTGACTTGTGCATTACCTGTGACAGGATATTTCCGAGCATGCTCTTTGATTTCTGACTCCCTTGACCTTCATGATTTGACTTCATTTAAAAAAATTAACTTTGGTGATAACTTCTAAAAGGAGACATTTGAAAGGCGGTCATATTTGACAATATACATGTATGCCATAAATAATGACATCTCACCCACAAAGACACCGAAAGCGGGGAACCACAATTCTTTGAATTTGCTTGTTTTAAATATGCAGTATCTACTTTCTGAAAAGGGGTTGAATGGAAATAAAATTGATATCTAATACTGTTATGACGATCTTGACAGTACATGTGGCATCAATTTATGTCAAAGTACTGTGAGTACTGAAAGACGGTGGCATGAATGATTTTGTTTGTTTAACGTCCCTTTCGAAAATAAATTTTGAGCAGCGAAGGATATTTTTCTGGCTAGCAATTACTGCGACACGGGATCTGAATATTAAGGGCGTGTCCCGCAGTGAGGATGGACTCCTTGAGGTCCGTGACTCCAGAGCAAACCCGCTACGTCAAATGGCGACGACTGGCATTAAATAAGATAAAATGTAAGAATTTGTAAAATGATATAGAAATTATAAAGTTTATTTCGTTTGTTTCACAATACATGTACATGTACATGTATTTTAATTTATAAATTTATATGTTTATACTTAAAAGTAACGTGTTATAAATTCTCACTGTGATTTAAAATTTTCACTATTTGCAAGTACATTTTTCATCAAAAAACATACCAAACTTCAAACAGATTTAAGCATAAATAAACAAATTATAAGATTTTATATAATGTATTGTGTCGCCTTATGACACACGGATGATAATGTCAAAGTGTCTTTTCCTCTTTTCTAAAAACAAATTGGATAACTCCCTCTTTCACTGATGCACATGTTGAGTTTCCCTTAATTCTCCAAATAACAGTCAGGAACCAACCTCGCGCACAAATGGGACCTTGTGGAGATTTATCTGTATTAAAGTTATGGACAACTTTTTTACTATCATTAAACTAAATAGGCTATCTTTTATATTGGCTGTCAACATTGACAGCGTCTTTTGCTATTCCTATAGCTGTTTGTTTTACCTTAGATTTGATTTGAAACAAGATGTGCTTGTGAAACACTGATGCCCCATATGGCAAAAAAGCAAAGATTAAACTTTTCTTCAATGCAAATTTAATAGATTGGTACCAAAAGTAGGGTATTCTCTCTGGAAATTCAATTGTGAAATTTGAAAGAAGGTCAAGGTTAAAGTTTTGTCATTAGTACGGAAATCGTCAAGGTCATAGGTATCCAATGAAAGGTCTTGCCACAAAAAATACATATGTAAAGTATGGAATCCCTAGTCCTAACCGTTCAAAAATTATGGCCAAGGTTAAATTTTAAAAGTCGAACTCCAAGGTCAAGGTCAAAGGTTTTGCTGTCAAATGAAAGGTCTAGTCAAAATGATAAATATAAAAAGTATGAAAGCACTAACCCTTATCCTTTAAAAGTAATGGTCAAGGTTTGCTTTTTAAAAGTAGGTCAAACTCCGAGGTCAAGGTCAAAGGGTCAAAGTTATTGGTATTCAATGAAGGGTCTTCTCACAAGGATTACATATGTGAAGTATAAGATCATTAGCCCTTAGCGTTCAAAAGTTATGACCAAGGTAAAAGTTTTTCATAAGTACAAAAAAAAACTCAAAGTCAAGGTCAAAAGGTCAAGGTAATTGGCATCCAATGAAATGTCTTGTCACATAAAATACATACGTAAAGTATGGAAGTCCTAGCCCTCACTATTCAGAAATTATGGCCAAGGTTAATTTTTTTTAAAAGTTGGTCATACTCCAATGTCAAGGTCAAAGGGTCAAAGGTGTTGCTATAATATGAAAGGGCTTGTCACAGATATTATTATGTAAAGTATGAAAGCCTTAGTCTAACCCTTTAAAAGTTTTGGTCGAGGTTTGATTTTTAAAAGTAGGTCAAACTCCAAGGTCAAGGTCAAAGGGTCAAAGTTCTTGGAATCTTACCGTTTAAAAGTTATGACCAAGGATAAAGTTTTTTTTAAAGTTCGGAAATCTCCAAGGTCAAGGTAAAAAGGTCAAGATTGTTGGTACATAATGAAAGGTCTTTCAACAAAAAATACATATGTGAAGTATTAATGTCCTGGAATGTGCTGTTCAAAAGATATGGCCAAAATAAAAGTTCCGAATTTTTGTGTAAAAGTGGGTCAAACTCCAAGGTCAAGGTCAAATTTGGAGGTACCCAAAGAAAGGTCTTGTCATAAGGAATACACATGTGAAATATAAAAGTCAGCTCCACTAAATCAAAAGTAATGGTCAAGGTTAAAGTACATGTATTTGCGGACAAACAGACAAACAGAGAGACAGACAGACAGCTAGACAGACAGATGGACGGACACGACAAAAACTTTATACCCCCGAACCTTCGTTTACGGGTACATAGAAAAGATTTCGCTATCAATTTATATAATGACGTATCAATAGGTATTTAAAGGCGCACTATTTTATCTCCTCACTTGTTCACCGAAAGAAGGAATTCTGTCATAGAATGCTACCTTACTTATCTGGAGACTTGAGCTGAAAGATGTCGTAAAGATGAGCAAGTTTAAATTTTATATATTCGAAATACTTTCGATTTTAGAATTATTTGCAGTAATCCAGTCACGATTCATCCATTTCAAACCTGGATATGAGTACGTGTACGGGTTTGAAGGCCACACAAAAGTTGACGGTCTTGGAAATTTCATCGTGAAATCAAAGGTAATTAGTCAATTGTCTGTATTACTTTTTTTCTCTACGTGTCATCAAAAATGAAATATAGGAAAAAAGGTATTGGTCTTAAGTACCACAGGTGGATTCATATGCTTTAGAGTGATAAGATTGTGTGTCCTCCTGCATTGAAACTCAATGAATTTTTAAAAAGTTCATTTTAAAGTTCTTTGTTTTTTCATACCGATTTATTTAGCAACTCAGTTTCAATCAAAACTTACTTAAAAGTGTGGAACGCCAAAAGTGTCTGATGTGATTGGGTCTTCCTAGCTTATGATGATGCGTTTTTGCAAAGGATACTTCCTTATGATTAGGTGCTTTTGCATTTTATGTGCTGTGGAAATTTCATTACAAGTTGGTTTGCTTTTCAGTGTTTATTCTGTGGGTACTTAATAATGCATCAAGTGTAAAGACGAATAATGTCGTCTATCCTAATCTAATCCATGAATACTATGTGAAATGGCGATTAAAAGTGCATGAATTTTGACAAAACAGAAACTGATTTATTATTAATATTTTTATTTCCCAATAATCGAAGATTCGAGAGTATATAGCTTTTGTCCATCGTCGATGGCTTTTGTCCTGTCCGACCGTCTGTATAGCTGTCTGTCTGCTTGTTTATTTGTTTGTCTGAGTGTCCGCAAAGAACTTTAATAACCTTGTCCATATCTTTTGAGTGGGTGGGGCTATGGCTTGCATATTTCACAGGTGTATAACTTGTGACAAGTCCTTTCTTTGGGTACCACCAAATTTGACCTCTTGACCTTGATCTTGGAGTTTGACTCACTTTTACAAAAAACAAACAAACTTGAACCTTGGCCAAAACTTTTGAACTGTTGGTACTAGGGCTTTCACACTTCCTATGTGTATATATTCATTGGACTAGACCTTTTAATTGGTATGAATATTTTTGTCCCCCGCTTTCGCGAAAGCGAGGGGATATTAAATCTCATTCGTCTGTCCGTCTGTGGTTATGTCCATCTGTCACAAAAACTTTAACCTTGGTCATATCTTTTGAAAGAGAAGAGATAGGGCTTTAATATAACACGCGTATATTACGTGTGACAGTCCTTTCTAAATATATTATGATCTTTGACCCCGTGACCTTGACCTTATCCTTATTTAAACAATAAAATGCTTTCTTTGTTTGTTATTACTGGAATGAACGGAAGCAGCTGTTGCAGAAAAAATACATAACCCGCGTAAGCGGGTTATGTAAATTTTTTCTGCAATAGCTGCGACCGTTCATTCCAGTAATAACAAACAAAGAAAGACATTTTATTGTTTATATTTATATCTGTTTAAATTATCATTTTAAGTAGGATTAAAAATATTAATTATTGTGTTAATGATGCGAACGTCTTTGTACGTTTCATTGATGGAACGGCCACTGATCAAGAAATATGTACAGGTGATATGCCTAATGTAGTTCATGCAGTGATGATCGCAATGGGTTTTCTTAAGAAATAAAGAAGAAAATATTCAGTGGATGTAAATATAAAGGATGTATTCGCTTTGACAAAAGAATTGACCTATAGGAGAAAACAATTTCCCGGAAAAAGTGACATTTAAATATCAATCTTTATTTGTTGTTTTCTACCGTATATATGTCTAAATTTTTCAAATTTGTATTTTATACCTAAAATTTATTATTTACAACTTTACAATAAACCTCCAAAGTTGGCTGAAACACCATTTTGTCCGCTAAAGCATTGATTTTTGCATGAATTTTGGCCGAGAAGTCCTTCAGGGCAGGCCTGTCCCTAAATAGAATTGTGATATTTTGATAGGTCATGATGTAAGGAATGATTTAAGATAGGATTTTTTTTAGGGGCACCCCTGCCCTAGGGTCGAAATTCACAAAAAACCTACAAAAAATAAGGAAACCTGATTTCGAAAATCTGCTTCAAATTTATACCAAATACTTTTATAGACGGACTAGCTCAGTTGATATAAGAGATGACCTTGTTATTCATTTTCTAAATTTTTTATTAACGATGTATTGATAACATATAGTGGATATTGACTGTGATATAATATGTATTGTACTATTTGTTTGATTAATCAATAAAAGAGAGAAAAAAAAAGAGTTGGTTTTACACCGTGATATGCTTCTTTTTAAAGTCGCGGGTTCGAATCCACCTGGCACCACACTTTTAAAGTTTTAAATTTCGCCTTTTCAAAGACTATTTTAATTCTTTTTAATAGACTTGTGTATTTTCCTTCAGTTATCTATCCCTTATGTATGCGCATTCTGATACAAGAAAAACAAGAGATGTCAAATCGTAACTATCAAATGTACAGTTGTCAGTCAGGCGGAACAAACACACTTTCTCCGAGGACAAGAATAACTCACTCTGTGTTATTTGATACAGGTATTCTTGGCAGCATTGAGCTGCGACGAATTTCAGTTGTATATATTCCTTACAATTTAATCACTGTTTTTTTTATTACGTATATCAGTAACTGTACTCCCTTTGATTTCATTTAGGCCTATATAATTTGCACACATTAATGACATGTTTCATTATATCCACGGATAAATAGCCTTGACACAAAAAATAGAATTTCAGAGACCATAGACATTTCCATTATGCACAATGAGAAGTTAAGACAAATATCAATTATACATTTGGAGATAACAAACTCAGAAAACCAATGAAAGGGTTTCTTCTACCTCTACTCACTGAAAAAACAAATTGTTAAATGTATTCAGCCTAATGTCATTAATTGGGACGGAAATCGACAGCTTTTTGTAGAGAAAAAACCAAGCCCGGCACTAAAGGTCAGATACCTATTTATAACGAAGTGATCCTTTTGATTGAGAAGAGATAGGGCTTTTAATATTTTTTGACATGTGCATTACACATATGACAAGATATTTCCGAGCATGCCATGATTTCTGACCCTTTGACCTTCATGACTGACCTAATTAAAAAAATCAACTTCGGTGATAATAACTTCTGAATGACATTTGAAAGGGTGTTCATATTTGACACAACATGCCATCAAAAATTACAACTCACCCACAATTTGAAGACACCGAAAGCAGGGGACCACAATTCTTTGAATTTGCTTATTGAACTTTTGACCCACTTTGTAAAAAACTTGAACCATGACTATAACTTTTGAACATTTGATACTAGTGCTTCGTATTTCACAGTTATAAAAAGTGTAAAAAGACCTTCTTGATACCAACAATTTCGACCTTTTGACTTTACCTCGGTGTTTGACTTGCATTTGAGAAACTTAAACCTTCGACAGTAGCTGCCATTCTGGGGCATCAGTATTTCAAAAACACATTTGTTTTAAAGAGGTCGCTTTACACAAAAAATTATTTTCTTTCAATAGGTTTTTAATTAGTTATCGATGGTAATAATTATTATTTAGGAATGGCTTTCTCCAAATCGGGATCTTAAAATGTTCAAAATATATATAAATACTAAATTGAAAGTATATCCCAACTTTGATTTAAGCATTATTACTGCTTTTTGAATGTTCTACCGTTCGTAGTGTCTACAATTTGATTCTCTGTGAGGAAATTATATGACACCAATGATTAACTAAACTTCTGATGCAAATCGTTATCAGTTGTTTTGCCGTTTAAAATTCTAATGCATTCTATGTTTGAACGATACCCGATACAAGGTTAATTGCTAAAATCTCTTCAAAGTTAGAGTGTTTTGACACAAAAGCTGATAATTACCGAATCTCTGTACTGCTCTTGCATCGTTGTTTGTTTAATCTGTTTTCTAGTTCTTAAAATTTAACATCTTTATCTTGATCATTGAGACAAGACAATGTCTACTTTGTTGGAGCATTTGAAGAGAGTACCTAAAGCTGTCTGTTATCTCGGAAGAGACCTCTGTCCTGATTATGATGGTCTCCGTTCAGATTAAGATTCTTGAGAATTCCAAGTAAAATATCGATAAATTCTAGACAGATATGTTAGTACGTAGCTTGCATCAAAAACTTAATCAACGAACAGATAAAACATTGGTTTAGAATTTGAACATATTGAAATACGTCCGTTTTTTGGAAAAATTGACTTCAACGAAAATTCAAATTACACTCAAAAACTGTCAAATGTACCTCATTATCCCATTTATGATTGAAAAGCGAAAACTCGGCATTAGCAGGTGCTTTCACTACATTAAAAAATAACGGAATAAAGGTAATTTTGATTTAAATAAAACAAGATGTGTTTGTGAAACACTGATGCGCCCGTATGACAGCCTATGGCGAAAGTTCAAGTTTCTCAAATGCAAGTAAAACTCCAAGGTCAAAGTCAAAATGTCAAAGTTGTTGATATCCAAAGCAAGGTCTTGCTACAAGGAATACTCTTGTGAAAGTGGAAAGCCCTAGTACTTATTGTTCAAAAGTAATGGCCAAAGTTGATTTTTTTGAGTTGGTCAAACTCTAAGGTTAAGGTCAAAAGATAAAATATTTACAAACATGGAAAGATCTTGTCAAGATAAATACTACCGGTAGTACCCATGTGAATATGAAAGCGATCAAAAGTTATGTAGTTATGGCCAGGTAGAAGCAAGTTTAAAGTTAGGTAAATTTTTGCAAAAGTGGGTCAATCACCAAGGTCAAAGTCAAAAGGTCAAATATGTTGGTATGAAAAGGAATGTCCCTTCACAAAGAATATACATATGAAATTCATACCGCCAGCCAAAGTCAAAAGTTATTGGAAAGGTTAAGTTTTTGCGGACAAACAGACAGACGGACGGAGAGGGCAAAAATTATTTAACCCCCCCCCCCCCAAATCTTTGATTACGGGGATATTGTTAATGATCATTTTTCTAATTATGTTGAAGGTTAGTTACACAAATATAAGACGCACTGAAGATGGCCAAGAACTGTTTCTACGGATTTACAACTACAACCTCGCTCCAGGGAATGATCCTAGTGAGTATAATTGAAATGCTTTATTATTCACTGTATTAATCATCATTTAAGCATTGAATTCATATTTTGGGATGTCTTCGGTCCTATAACACACCTTGTCGGCACTGCCAGGTGTGTTATAGGACCGAAGACATCCCAAAATATGAATTCAATGCTTAAATTTACATTCTCTAATTTTCCTTTATCATAATTGTTTATTTCGTTCATGTTTAATGTTAATTTAACGCCCTTCGGTATTGGTGTGCTTAATAAACGTAATAGCCGTTCGTGACGTTGGAAAGCCGTTTGTGACGTTGGAAAGTTGAATAAGGCGCATAAACATTGCGAGGAAAAAAATGACAAATTAATATTTAATGCACATTTGTTGTATTTTATGTTAATTTTAATAGGGGAATTTTTTTTAAATAGAATTGAATCAAAACAATATACATTTTGGTGTTTCTAAATATTGAAAATGCATGTAGTTCCTCCTGTGTATTCTACCGCGCTGTGACAAGGTTTTGCGTGTGTTAAAGAAATTTGAACGTCGTGGATTTCTAATGGATTTCATAAAGAAAATTAAACTGAATGTAAATATAATTTATTGATAACAAAAATATTTTCTCGGGCACGTAGCATCGTTTTTGAAAGTGGGGGGGGGGGGGGGG
>PRKT01001521.1:60125-73195 GCA_003671525.1 Saccostrea glomerata
CCCCCCCCCCCCCTGTTGCTACGTCCCTGTTTCTCTAGACAGTACATATATTCTCCCTCCCACGATAAACAGATAAAAATATATATACAAATGAATAAATTAGGAAAATTAATAAGGAAAAAACATACACACTCTCTTCGGGAATACTGTATGCCTGAATACAGATTTAGTGGGTATGCAGTAGGTTTAAAAAAAGAAAAATCGAAATTAATTAAATGTAATAGTGCCAGTCTATAGTTTGAGCTAGTCTTAAAAGTCTATATATAGTTAAGTTATATACTATATATCTACATTAGAAATGAAACTAATTTAATATTTTTCTTTTCCTTGTCAATAATATTGGTTAACCCCCACCCCTTCCCTTAACTGAAATTGTTTCCTAGAGCCAGTAGGGACCTAACATATACCGTATAACGAGTTATTTCAGCGGGGTACTAATTTTGGTGTTTTTATGATAGATTTTATGATAGTACGCACAAATTTCCATCGCTAAAATAGTAAATACTCTTCTTAGTTTTTATCTGCAAAGAGCTGAAACCCTGTGTCCGCTAAAATAAATTACGCCAAAATTATATTAATATTTTTCTTTTCCTTGTTAATAATATTGGCTAACCCCCACCCCCTCCCTTAAATAATATTGGTTAACCCCCACCCCCTCCCTTAACTGAAATTGTTTCCTAGAGCCAGTAGGGGCCTAACATATACCGTATAACGAGTTATTTCAGCGGGGTGCTAATTTTGGTGTTTTTATGATAGTACGCAAAAATTTCCATCGCTAATATAGTAAATACTCTTCTTAGTTTTTATCTGCAAAGAGCTGAACCCTGTGTCCGCTAAAATAAATTACGCCAAAATTATTGGTATACCTTTGAGCATGCAAAAAAGCTATATTTCACACCCGCCAAGAAAAGAAAACCCGCAAATAATACGGTATCTTTATAGAAATTGATCATAAGTTTACTTGTTTACATGGTTTTATGGACTCTTGCCAGATACTGATAGAAACAAGGAATACAACTGTGAAATATGAAAGCCATAGCCCTACTCACTCAGTAGTTATGGGCTAGGTTAAAGTTGATGACAGACAGACAGGGCAAAAACAATATACCTCCGGGATCTTTCGGTTCCGGGGCATTAAAAACATTTAAAAAACAAAGCAAAATGCGTTTGTAAAACACTGATGCCCCTGTATGACAGGTTATGGCAAGGGTTGACTTCTCTCAAATGCATGTGAATCTCCAAAGGTAAAGGTCAAAAGGTCATAAATGTAGGTTCCCAATGAAGATCTTGTTACAAGGAGTACACCTGTGAAACATTCAAGCCCTAGTTCTTACTGTTCAAAAATTATGACCAAGGTTAAAGTTTTCAAAAAGTGGGTAAAACTCTTAGGTCAAGGTCAATTTTTTCTATACCTGTTGAAAGGTCAAGAGGTCAAATTTGGTGGTACTCTGTCTCAAAGAAAGGTCTTGTCACAAGGAATACGCCTATGAAATATGAAAGCCATAGCCCCCGCAATAGTTATGGGCTTGGTTAACAGAATCACATAAGCCGGCAATTGCTCTCTGAGCAATAAGCCCGGCTAAAAATAAAAACTCCATCTTCAATTCGATGTTTACAATTCCCATCGTCATTCAGAACTATACTATAAACAAAACACCTTGTTTTGTTTATAGTATAGTACAGATATATTTTTTAACAATTAAGATGGGGAGTGCATATGGTAAATAATAAATATTTAAATTAAACTTTTCAGGTGTACAGGGAGACAACTTCGATTACTCGAGGTGGTGAGTTGGCTTTTAAAATAAATCAATCGGGCTCGGCATTCTAATCTTGTATTTCGCGGTAAGCGTCCAAAATTGAACAAATCACGAAATAATAGAAATTTACCACATTTGCTCATAGCTTAATTATTGTTATCTCAGTTGAGCCTTCATTTTTAATTAAAAGGTGGGTTATTATTAAACATGCGTAAACATAAGTCATAAATATTACAAATCTGATTTTCATCTGTTCATGTCCGTTATAAACTTTCTCAGTTTATGTTTTTTAAAACAGGTTTTCTTTTGAGATATCAACCCGAGGAGTAGTCACACATGTCTATCATCCAAAGGGAGAAGATGAAGAAATTGTTTCCACAAAGAAAGGATTTGCAGCCTTATTCGCATCAAGACTGCATGAAAAGGGAGAGGCATGTAAATTTCGTAAATAGTTAATACTCTCGAGTGCCCAGTAGTCGTGCTCTTAAGAGAGTATCAGTGTTAAGTACAATTTAAATGAAAATTATGGTTATTTCATCTGATATTTAGATTTACTATGTAATTGCCTATAATTTTCTTGTTATTAAAAATATTTCTATATTAAGTTTAATATCGGGGCATAAAACAAGTGAGGTTTACGTCGGCCATATTTGTTTTGGACCAGTAGTTGTGTGCTCAAATGTAGCAGCAAATATTGGGCCAAGAAAAATGAAAACAAATTTTAGGTGACTATAAGATGTTATTCTTCAAGGATCAAGGAACACTTCTAGTATACCAGTCCCTATAAATATGGCGCTAAAATAGGTGCCGTCGAAGGCGGTGTACAATATGTAGACGATCGCATGAGCGATCAACAAAATCAAAAAAGAAGCCACAAAATGCAAAATAGACCTCAAATTCATGTTCCTTGTGAAAAATTGGGTTTAAAAATCTGGTTTTAAACACAGTTTTTTAAATTAGAATTAAAAGATGTCGTAAAATAACGTACTTGCTTAGGTAGTAAAACTCCATCTTGCGTTGTTAAGGAATGTGGTCACATGATCAATTTTTGATGTAATCTCATAAATATCAATGCGATGCGTCACTTGTGTTTTGACGTAATGCAGAAATGCCTGATAGGAATCAAAGTGCAATGTTATTAAAATTGCAAGATTTTTGTGAGAAATACTTGGATGTAACAAATGTTAGCTAATTACTAGTCATTGATGGATCGAATTGTGCATCATCATCGATTTGAAAGGAATAATATTCTGAATTTGGACATTAGGAGGTCAGGATGTCGAGATGCAGTAAATGCAGTAAAACGCTTAGAACTACAATAACTTGCCTAAACTTAGCACTCAAAATCGGTCATGTTTGGACGTTAGATCTAGATTGATTCATCCGAACTTTCTTTCATAAAAAAATCCTGTTCTTTGTAAGCAAAAATTTCATGAACTAGGCCTAACCCAAAGGCAAAGTGATGGAGATCGATGTAACGTTAGGCCTATATCGGCATGATTCGACATTAGGCTGGTTCATGCAAGTTTTGGTCACAAAAGGCAAAAATTACATGAATTAGCCCAAAGTCAGAAAGATTGCAGAGTGAATTTATAAAACAACCTCAATTTTAAAATCTATATAACCTATTCCTTATCACTCAATCGGATGCGTTTTGTTGAAGCGAGTGGGAAATTGCGGTTTGTTTACATTCTGCATAACAACGGCAAGGGAAATAACTGCTCATGCGCAATTGCGTGATTCTGGGGACCGGCATAATAGAAACTTCCCAGGATCAATTCAATCAGTTTTAAAATTTTTTGATTTAATAAGGTTAACGATTGTTTTTCTAAAATAAGTCATAAGTTTTTCATCCCTCTTTATTTATAAGTATTCCTACGTAATTATGAAGAATTTCAGTATAAGGACTGTAGCATTTTTATGAAATCATCTTTTAAAATTCTAGACAAAAGAGAAAAAATGAAATACCCAGTGACCATTAAGTTTGATAATGCTAATTAGCCATGTGCTTGCCGTGTCCATAGGTAGCACTTCAGTGCAGAAGGAGTATATATTTAGAAACGTTAAAAAGAGTATTAGCAAAATGGCGGCTTTTATTGGTGCTTATGTTTATTTGATTGATTAATAAATGTTTCTTCCGCATATTTAACTTTTTGTTTTAGAGTAGGCACTTCCTTCTTTCTACTTTGAAAATCAGTTGTTTATGACGTAATATCTGTTATCATAACATGTGACCAAGTTTTGACAACAAACAAAATGGTGCACAACTACTGGGTAAGGATGGGTATTGCCAAAAATTTTGTATCGTGATATATCACAATTTTTCCCCAAAATATCCTGATAATATCATGATATTTTTACAAGAAATTTTTGCAATGATTTTTAATCAATTGTCATTACTGTATACAAGGTTATTTTCGCCCTTTCACACTTGGAAACAATTTCGCCCCTTTTAAATTCGCCCAGTCAGTTTTGTTTAAGAAATTATATTGTATATTTTGAATTCGCCCCTTTTTAAATTTGCCCAAATGAGGTTAGGGCGAAAGGGGCGAAAATAAAATGGGGACGAATATTTCCCTGTATACAGTATTTTTTTCTTAAAAATATTCCAGAAAAACAAAATTTCACTTTTTTGAAATTTTTATGTGCATAAAATAAATGCCAGAAAAACAAAATTTATGTACATAAAATTTATCGTGTTTGGATGGTAAGATGCCGTTCTTTTCACCTTTTTACAACATTTTTTAGACTTTATAATTGTAATTGAAGTATTGAACAAATAAATGAATAATATTTCTGGAATTTATAATATGTAACTAAATATTGGTATTTAGGTCTCCGTATCACGATACGTATTATGCAACAAAAAATCGCAATATACCGGTATACTGATAAATTGCACATCCCTACTACTGGGCACGCACGACTATAGGACCCTCGACCATATCTGTAATAAATATTATTTAAAAAAAATAATAAATATTATTTTATAATCATATTAACAATGATGGAAAGGTTAGTTATATATATTATGATATTTTCTTTTTGATTACAGATCCTTGGAATTGAAAACAGCAATGGCTTCACTTATAATACAACAGAAAATGGGAGTGAAGGTACAATTGCTCAGCTCATGGATGGGATAATTTGAAAACCTATTTATGAGTATATTTAAGATTTTTAAGTTTTACAAAAGAGTAGATATAAGAAGAACAGAGTTTGTACCCACTCTTAAATATGGCTGCTTTTTCTTGATATTCTTAGCATCATTGAATGCTGATTTAAATTGTACTTTGTGATCATCATGTTAAATGTTAAAGTTTACCATTTCTTTAAATTCTAACGTTAGTAGATAACATAAAGATGGATATTTTTGTTTACCTTAAAACTACTTTTTTCCACGGGGTCATAATTATGCGGAATCTCAATTTTCGTTTAATCTGCGGGTTGAAAAATTATGCGGATTCCTCAGACTGTTACTATATGCCTTGCATTTATTTTAAATATGCTTGGATAAATTTCCACGGAAAATTTGTGACCGCGTACATAGCGTAAATTAATACCACACGGAAAAAAGTACTTCTACAGTATTTTCCCTCAATACTGAGTTGAAGGGAATATAATAACGTGAATGTGTATGTCAGTTTGTCCTTGTGTGAAACAGAAGTGATGTAATTTGAATTGGAATCAACGTCTCGACCTAATATTAGGATATGCTCTTTGCAAGGGAATGCTCTGTTTTGCGGGCCCTTGTTGGCTTTTGATTTCAATGGATGATATTGCCATGGTTAATAAAAACAGAAATTTTTGTGCAATTAAAAAAGAAAATTCTACTCCTCCTGCAGTTTTGGTCATCAAACTTCTGACATTGTTTTAGGATTATGAAGATTTACAATTGAACCCTTAGTCTGAAATTTCTGATGTTTTCCTGGCTTTTTCACAATTTTGATATTTTATGTGCCAGGAAAACATCAGAACCGGCGCCATTAAGAAAAGTAGAAATTTGCCGTCTTCAACCGGAGCCTATTTTCGATACTTTAGAACCGAATTAAATGCGGAACTTGCAATTCATCAATAGTACAATGCCTCTAGTACTCACCAATATTGATGAAAAGAAAATATTATTTCACATATTGATACAGATCTTGCAAGATTTTAAAATGCGCGAAATGACAACAAAACTCCACAGTGTGATAAACTATGTTCACCGGACTTTATAATTTATATACTAATTATTAAAACCATGTTAATGAGTACTAAAGGCATTGTACCATTGATAAGTTGTGAATTCAGCATTTAATTTGGTTTGCAAGTATCGAAAATCAACCCGATAATGTCGCCTCAAAGTGGAGGCAGCGAATTCCCAGTTTTCATAGTGGCGCTGGTTCTGACGTTTTCCTGGTCCATAAAATATCAAAATCGTGAAAAATGCAGGAAAAACATTAGATATTTCGGACTAATGAACCATGAGCAAGGCATTCATATCCTTGAAATAATCTTCTAGTTCTGAATATGTAATGCGAAATTGCACAAACAACTGTTACTATGGAAGCTATGGTATTGCTATGCAGTGCTTCGCAATAATTATAGTGTGATTTTCCCCAAGGCAAATGAGATACTTTATTGAATTTTTGTGAATCAAATTTGATTTTGATGTATATGCTATCCCCCAAGTGTCAACATCAACGTCCTGGTAAAAGTTTAAAGTGGACGTCCATACCAAAGTATCTATATACATTACTTGGACCAGACTTGCATGGATGATGTAAAGATTATGAATAGACACTACCAGGCTTGCTTCAGATGCTTACTCTTTTGAAGATTTTTCAGATGAGCGACCAGGTTAAAGGTTTTGGAGCAGGTCCATTCCCAAGTTAACAATAAGACCTACCTCAACCAAAATTGCTTGGAGGATGTGTCTAGCAAGGACACTACAGGACTTGCTTCAGATCTTAGATCTGTCCTCCAGGTTAAAGTTTTTTAAGCAGGTCCATAATCATGTAAATATAAACCCTACCTGGACCAAGCTAGATGGATATTACATCTAGGGATGGACACAACCAAACCTGCCTCAGATGCTTGATCTGACTTGTATATTTTCCAGATGAGTGAATTTGGTCCAAAAAAAATAATCAATAGTTTCTCAGGCCAAAAAAATCGAAAATTCAATGTGGCAGGCAGGCTTTTTTTTTTTTTTAGCAGGTTTTACACCCTTTTTAAGTCATTTGTTCAATAAAATGATAATATCTACCAATTCTTAATTTTTGTTCTCTGAAATTAGTTATAATATGTATTCAATTTTAAATATTAATCCAAACAATTATTTAAAAGTTAATTCATAAAATATTGTAAATTTAGAAAAAATATATGTCTGTCTGTCTGTCCGTCTGTCTGTGACAGTGTCTGTAAACAATTTTTCAAACCGCTACTCCTCCTACAATTTTAGTCTGATTTCAATATTACTTGGCACACAAGTAGACTACACTAAGATACATAGAATAGTGCATCGGTTTTTAATTTCGTTGAACGGTGTTGTCATGGTTACTAAAATAGAATTTTCTGTGAAATTCCTTAAAAACGCTACTCCTTCTACAGTTTTGGTCTGATTTCAATATTACTTGGCACACAAGTAGAATACACTAAGATACATAGAATTGTGCATAGGTTTTTGATTTTGATGAATGGTGTTGCCATGGTTACTAAAAATGGAATTTTCTGTGAAATTCCTTTAAAACGCTACTCCTTCTACAGTTTTGGTCTGATTTCAATATAACTTGGCACACAAGTAGACTACACTAAGATACATAGAATAGTGCATCGGTTTTTGATTTCGGTGAACGGTGTTGCGATGGGTATTAAAAATAGAATTTTCTTTGAAATTCCTTTAAAACACTACTCCTTATACAGTTTTGGTCTGATTTCAATATTACTTGGCACACAAGTAGAATACACTAAGATACATAGAATAGTGCATTGGTTTTTAATTTCAATGAACGGTGTTGCCATGGTAACTAAAAATAGAATTTTCTTTGAAATTCCTTTAAAACACTACTCCTTAAACAGTTTTGGTCTGATTTCAATATTACTTGGCACACAAGTAGAATACACTAAGATACATAGAATAGTGCATCGGTTTTTGATTTCGATGAACGGTGTTACCATGGTTACTAAAAATAGAATTTTCTGTGAAATTCCTTTAAAACTCTACTCCTTCTACAGTTTTGGTCTGATTTCAATATAACTTGGCACACAAGTAGACTACACTAAGATACATAGAATAGTGCATCGGTTTTTGATTTTGATGAACGGTGTTACCATGGTTACTAAAAATAGAATTTTCTGTGAAATTCCTTTAAAACGCTACTCCTTCTACATTTTTAGTTTGATTTCAAAATAACTTGGCACACAAGTAGACTACACAAAGATACATAAAATAGTGCAATGGTTTTTGATAAGTACAATCCAGTAGAGCTACAGTCTCGACAGAGACTTCTGGTTGAAATGAAGCCACGGTGCCTGAGAAACTATTGATTAATTTTTTTGGCCTTTTAGCCATTTTTATGCAAATAAGCATGGATAGTATGTCTTGGGATGGACACTACCAGACTTGCTTTAGATGCTGAGTCTGACTTAATTTTCCAGATGAATGACCATGTTTTCTGAAATAGCTTTATAATATGTGTCAATTCATGTTAGCGTGTTTGCTATAAGGGTATATACTGTAGCGTCCTTTGTGTAAGCTAAAAATTACAATGTAATAGAGAACAAAAGCTAGGGATAAGTATCCCAAAAATTTTCGTATTGCGATATATCACGATTTTTTCCCAAAATATCATGATATATGATATTTTTACAAGCAATTTTTCTTAAAAATATGTTAAAAAAACAATATTTCACTTTTTAGCTCACCTGAGCCGAAGGCTTAAGTGAGCTTTTCTGATCAAAATTTGTCATTGTCGTCATCATCAAATGAAGGGCCACGCCCTTTTCCAAGGGGAGATAATTATGAATTAGTGAAAAATTAATGGCATTTAAAAAAAAATCTTCTTCTCAAGAATCACTGGGCCAAGAAAGATTTAACTCATGTGGATTCATCCTCAGGTAGTGTAGATTCAAGTTTGTTCAAATCATGACCCCCTGGAAAAGGGTGGGGCCACAATGGCCAATCAAAGTTTTACATAGGAGTATATAGGGAAAATCTTAAAAAATCTTCTTCTGAAGAACCACTGGGCCAGGAAAGATGAAACTCATGTGAAATCATCTTCAGGTAGTGCAGATTCAAGTTTTTTTTCAAATCAAGACCCCTGGGGAAGAGGGGGGCCAAAATGGCTGATCAAAGTTTTACATAGGACTAGATAGGGAAATCTTTTTACCTAGGAATATATAGGAAAAATCTTTAAAAATCTTCTTCTCAATAACAACTTGGCCAGGAAAGATGAAACTCATGTGGAATCATCCTCAGGTAGTGAAGATTCAAGTTTGTTCAAATAATGACCCCCGGAGGTAGGGTGGGGCCAAAATGGTCGATCAAAGTTTTACATAGAAATATGTAAGAAAAATCTTTAAAAAATCTTCTAAAGAACCACTGGGCCAGGAAAGATAAAACACATGTGGAATCATCCTCAGGTAATGTAGATTCAAGTTTGTTTAAATCATGACCCCCGGGGGAAGGGTGGGGCCAAAATGGCTGATCAAAGTTTTACAGAGGAATACATAGGGAAAATCCTTTAAAATCTTCAGTTCAAGTTCTTCAAAGCCCTTATTAGTAATATTTATATGGATTCATTCTCAGGTAGTGTAGATTCTAGTTCATTCAAATCACGATCCCCTTGGGGGTGTTAAATTTCAAGCCCCCAACCCCAACCTCACCCCAACATCCATAAACTTTCAGTTCTAATCCGATATGTGCTTTTTCTTAGCCGATGTGCTCAGGTGAGCGCTGTGGCCCCTGGGCCTCTTTTATACATGCTAAGTAAGACGTTTTTCTTAGAAAAACAATATCTTTCTTCTAGGGATGTCAAATCGGTCAATTTTCAATACTCGGTTACTCGGACATTTTTCCAATCGAGTACCCGGGTACTCGGTAAAAGTGTAAATAAATATGAACAAGTAAATTGATGAATGTAAAACATTGAAAACACTTGTAGAAATAAAACCAGTATGCTATGATAGGAGGTTTACACGTAAATGCATTTCTGTTGTAACAATGATGAGAACTTCGTGCCCGACGAAATTTAATACAACATTTTTTATAAGTTCAATTTATTTATCAGATAAACACAAGAAATAAAATCGTAAGTGGTTCATGGTGTTTTTGTTTTTATGAAATAATCTACTCCCTAATTGTAATGTAACTCTTTGTTGCATTTGACGTCAAGGTATATATCAGTCGTACAGTTTGACTTGTACTTGACCAAGTTCTAACAGAGCCGATTTACGATTTTCGTATACTTTTCGATCCTTGGTTTTAATGTATCACGGGACGGTATTTTGTAGTTTGGTGCAACGATGAACATCAGTTTTTTTAAATGCCTTTGCCTTCAACTATTTGTACATGTATTGGTATGTAATCAAACACAACCATATCAACAGTCGCGCGTGTAATATCCCGATAATTAACGGCTTCTTTGAGAATTGACAAAATCATCTAATTTATTTAATCATAACAGACCTTAAACGATGTTCGGTGAAAACAAATAATTAAAGAAAATCACAAAATAAGGGAAGAAGTCAGCCGAAGGTGAGAAAAGCCAGGTAACAGGTGCTTGGTCCCGATAATTACTGTATAAACACTGCCACGGGCGATAACGGTCACTTAGAGGAGTAGGAAACACTAATTACTGTATGTACAAGTGCAATGAGTATTTTACGTTTTAAAACAGATTGTTTAATGCATTAATAAATAAGCTTAGAAATATACATCCGAGTAACCGAGTACCGATTTTAGTATTCGATACTCGGACGTTTGATCGAGTACCCGGTTAACCGGGTACTCGTTGACATCCCTACTTTCTTCTAAATTTACAGTATTTTATAAGTTAACTTTTAAATAAATACTGTATACAGGGTTATTTTCGCCCTGTGTTATTTTTGCCCTTTTGAACTTATGAATAGTTTTGCCCCATTTTAAATTCGCCCAGTCATAGTTCTGCTTAAGAAATTATGAGGTGTAATTTGAACTCGCCCCGTTTTAATTTTGCCCAATCAAGGAGAGGGCAAAAGGGGCGAAAAATTTCCCTGTTTACACTATATAGTATTTGAAATAACATTAAATAAAGTTGTCAATGAATATATATTATAACTAATTTCAGAGAACAAAACTTAAGAATTAGTAGATATTATCGTTTTATTGAGCAAATGACTTTAAAAAAAGTGTAGACTAAATCCTACTTCAAAAAAAAAAAAAAAGCCTGCCTGCCGCATTGAATTTTGATTTTTTTGGCCTGAGAAACTATTGATTATTTTTAGCTCACCTGAGCCGAAGGCTCAAGTGAGCTTTTCTGATCACATTTTATCCGTCGTCCGTCCGTCTGTAAACTTTTCACATTTTGGACTTCTTCTCAAGAAACACAGGGCCAATTTTGACCAAACTTGGTACAAAGCATCCTTGGGTGAAGGGGAATTTAAATTGTTTAAATAAAGGGCCAAGTCCCCTCACAAGGGGAGATAATCATCAAGAAAAGACAAAAATAGGGTGGGGTGATTGAAAAATCTTCTTCTCAAGAACCACTGGGTCAGAAAAGCTGAAACTTATGTGGAAGCATCCTAGGGTAGTGTAGATTCTAAATTGTTCAAATCATGACCCCCGGGGGAAGGGCGGGACCACTATGGGGAATCAAAGTTTTACATAGAAATATATAGGAAAAATCTTTGAAAATCTTCTTCTCAAGAACCACTTGGCCAGAAAAGCTGAAACTTATGTGGAATCATCCTGGGGTAGTGTAGATTCTAAATTGTTCAAATCATGACCCCAGGGGAAGGGCTTGGCCACATTTGGTAATCAAAGTTTTACATAAAAATATATAGGAAAAATCTTTGAGAATCTTCTTTTCAAGAACCATTGGGCCAGAAAAGCTGAAACTTATGTGCACATGGAAGGATCCTGGGATAGTGTAGATTTCAAAATGTCTAAATTATGATCAGTGGGGTAGGGTGGGGATGCATTATGTATTACAAGGGGGAAATCTGGTAAAGAACAGAATGGTCAAAGCTTCTCAGGTGAGCGATGTGGCCCATGGGCCTCTTGTTTGGTCTAAATGGTCTCTCTTTTATTTTTAGGTGAACACAATGCAACATATATTGTATCCCCTGTTGATGATGGGTTGACTTTCACTAAAATCAGACATGGACATCCCGTTATCAATGCAAGGGCAAATTATGCAAAGGTCAGTATTTTTCCTGTATTTTATGAGAATACAGGGTTTTCACTAAGACTTTTTATAACGCGTGTCCTTGTATGAAGTTTTGAGACTTGTGTCTCAGCTTACAGTCTTGACCAAAACCTTTTTACTCCATCGGCAGAAGGACCTGCCAATCCATGAAAATTTTAAGCTCCCAGGGAAACTAGAAGTCCCCTCCATTTTCTTTTGCTTAATTTTTGGAAATTAATCAAAAAATTGTTCCTTATAAACCATCAATAGAGATTATTGTTAATCTTAATTTCAACTTGTTTAAAATATTGTTAATAAAAATATAAGCAAGGGACTTGAGAAATATACTGTAAATCACTTTTTATTCGCGAGAACTTTATTTTCGCGTAATTACGCGAGATGGCATGCTCGAGAAAATTTCATTCTCGCGTATAATAGAATTCCTTAAGATTATATAGAGCAATGACCACAATTTGTGAAAATTTTGTCTCGCTATTAAGGAGTCAATGACTATCTCGCGGAAATAAGGTGTCGCGAAAATTAAGTGATCTACAGTAATTGAAAGTGTATATTCTATTAAAAAATGCTCTTGCTCTTGTACTATGAATTTAGAAAATCTGTTGGAGAATTTAGTGTGAGTCCCATCAATTTTTTTTTAATGGAATATTTTAAATGCAAGTTGGAATATATAAATAACTCATACTGCATCTTTTCTTCAATTGATAATAAAGGTTATTTGAAATAATATATTGGCATATGCCACGTATCTTGAAAGTTCATTATTTCGCAGGAACAGAGGTATGAAGAAAATTCAGACTTATGGTAAAAAAAGTCAATATCTTTGTGAAATTAATGATATTTTGGACTTAAAATGATTCTGAACTTTCATTAAATCAAAATTTATCATTTGCAACATTACATACAAATTACAAAAAGCTTC
>PRKT01001522.1:0-73065 GCA_003671525.1 Saccostrea glomerata
GGTTTGGGCAAATGTTCGTAACCCTCATCTTGTTCCTCTATTATTTCATAGTCAGGATCGGAATACGGATTCTCTGGATTGGTTAATTTCATTTCATATGGAGAGTCCTTTGATTTTGGAATACTTGGGAGACGCATCAATTCTTTTCGTCTTTTTCTCATTGTTATTGCTCTACATGATTTTGGAGAAAAAAAATCTTTGTAAATAGAGTTTCTGAATTAAGAAAAATAAGTTTAAATTAGAGTCAATATTTCATAAATATATCAATTTTATGTACTATGTTTTCTGTCTCACTGGTTCTTATGGAGAAGATTTTTACAAGATGGCAGTAAATTTTCAGTAATTCTTAATTATAATTCGTTAAAAGTGAGTTTGGCGCTTCGTGTCAATAAATTTGAATACTCTTCATAAAAAGCATTATGCTCAATTTGTATAAGTTTTTCGAGTGAATTTGGGACGATCAAATGAGAAAACAACAACGACGACGACGGGCAACTCACAAATTTTCTCAGATAAGTTCTTGTGAGAGTGCAGCTTGGGATAAAAAAAAAACTTTTTACTTGATTTTTAAAAATCCAGAAAATGAACGTCATTGGCAAGACAGGGTTTCCGGAGAAACAAAGGTTTGATATATAGTTTTTTTTTTCATTTATAAAAACAGTCATTGAAAGTGATCTCCCGTTTGAAATTCTCTAAGCGGCGCAAATAAAAAAAGCGAATGTTACAGAGGTAAACAAAGGCACATGTGTTTGTTTTACGGATTGAGTAAAAAATACAACAAGAAAGAAAAGTAGTGATGGGTTTGTTGTACATTTTTACTTAAGGAGCAGACAGTCACCAGATCGGCATTGCCATGTTATGCTGGGAAGGGCAAACATGTGACATATGATGAACATGCTGAAAGTAGTGAAAGCTAGGTAACCGAATGAGAACAGATCTAAATGAATCATGTGAAGGAGGCATCGTATAGTAATTACGAATTAAAGTTAAAAAAAATCAATGCAAAAGACATTTTAGACAAGTTGTTTTCAATAACGTAAATTACAAGACAGAAACTATTGATCATTATGAATAATAATTAGATGTTAAGGAATGTAACTCAAAATTAAAGATCAGTGCTGGAATTTCTCTTTCTAGTTTCTATATTTGAATTTTTTTACCAAAATATATACATGTAATCAGAAAAAAGAATAAAACAATGTATTTTATTGAAAATGTCTATGAAATATATGGATTTTAAAGAAATTACATGGTTAAAAATAATGTAGGTCCTTTTTATTAAGATTTTACATATAGGAAATGCATTAGGAATTATAAAAAACATTGATTCGAAGGAAGACTTGGTATGTTACATGTAGCAGAATTAAACATGTTTTGTACCTTTAAATTTCCTCAAAAGTTCTTAAAAAATTCTATACTGAAACCAGAAACCTTGCCAATGTCCAGAAGGAAGAGTAAAAGTTTTATGATACATCCTATAAGAAACAAATATGTAGCTATCTGAACTTGTATTGAAATACTAGTATTTGATTGAATCTAATTTGAAATGAAATTTAAGAACACAGACCTTATTTTGTATATTCTGATTGAAAAACTAACGGCAATCATCAGTGCAACCGCGAATCCCACGGAAACTACAACATACAGTGCACATGAATTGTAACAGCATGATTACGTAAAAATAATTAATGTGATGTACATTGAAGAATTACATTACTCCGGGAAAAATTCATATAGTTCTCTTTCTTTATTTCTTTAAAGATTTATTTTATATCTTTCTATTTGAAATATTTTCACAGCAAAATATGTGGCATAATATAACCATGATTACAACTAGAAATTTTCATTGTTTGAAATCAAACCTTATAAATATTTAAGAATGAAAAAAGTATTGTGTTTTCAATTGTTAAATTTGAAAGAAAATAACTTCATTTTTAGACTCGTAGCCTCAAAGCTTTATGTTAAAAATGATAGTACAGATTAATCAGGGTCAACTTACGAAAAATCGCTGTTTGGGAAAAGTCGGTGTTCGTTTCTTCACTTCCTGTGGACAATGTAGTATCTAAATGAACAAATTATTGGGGTTTCAGAGAATAGAGACTGTCTTCATATTTTTCTTTTATTGTGTGAGACCACACGTTGTAAACTTTGTAAAAAAAGATTGTAAAATATATGTATATTATATAATTTATATAAATAATATTAATAAATGATATATATTGAAACATATCAAACATGTAGCCTTTTGGAAACATAATACATTTCTTCCTTAAAAAATCATTCATGTCATTCTTGTTTCAAATTTTAAAATATATTTTGCGTATCTCAATATTGTTGAAGGGAAGTATTTCTTGTACACTACACTAGAACAATGGACAAAATATCTTATACATTGTACCATATAAATATTAAGCTCAACATTTAATTCAACCAACATATGGGCTTATTTCGTAGCATAAATCAGTTTGCCAATCAAGAAAACGATAATCACTCTACTATTAACTCCTGGTCTTCAGATATTACCTTAACAAAAACTTGATGCAAAGATTGATATGTATATTTTTTTTGATTTGAAATTACATAAATAATAAATCACTGAAATATATATAAATCGGAGGTTTTCCTTGGTGCTTAGATATGAGAATTTATTTTGCCTTCTAAGTAATTCTATGCAAAATTTTGAATTTTTTTTAACCTCGTGACAAAATCTTATAAATTCTCTCAATATACTTGGTAAACATTATTCAGGTTAACAATTAAAATATAAATCTACGAGAAATATAGCTGATTTCTGAAAAAAAAGTTTGTGTTATCTATCCTTAACAACATTATGGGGACTAACTAGGACCACTAGAAAGATGTTTTTTTTTCTATTATCGAACCTATGCCACAGTGACTATACATGTACATGATGCAGGTTATAATGTCAAGTAAACCATCAATTGTATGCTTCTCGAAAAGGTACACTGAAAGCTTTTATTCATGGAATATTGTCTTATTCATTTGTTCTCTTATTTCTGGCATGACAACCCTATTACGTATTATCATGAAGGAAAGATCAATGTTGTACCTGTTATATTTTCCAGCAGAACAGGGAATTCAGAATAAAAATATTTGACACCTGAAAAAATAAGAGAGAACCGTTTAGCATTTAAAGGTGAATTAAATAATCCGAAAACGTACAAAAAAGTCTACTGAAACAAGACAATGTTCACAGAGCAAACATGGATGTCTGAGAACATGATGTAGCAAATATCACCGTCGACAAAAAATATTGCAGTCTGTTTTTATAGGATTTCTTGGGGGAAAATTGACATTGTCTCGAAGAATACTTACAAAAACTAACGTTTCCTATAATGTGTTCCGGAGTAAGAGATACAAGCCTTCTGGACATGAGTAATTTATCTTTGACGGGGCAAGTAGAGTTCGTTTTGTCTCTGTCTTGCATGTTTGATACAACACAATGCCCATACCGCTGTAACATTCTAAATTGAAATGAAAGGAAAAAACATAATTAAGTTTTGCCATATTCAGGCGGATTAATTTCAAATTTTATATTATTTAAATGATAATAATTGATTAATAATTATTGTTCATACATTCAATCTAATTCATTACAAAAAGATTTTTTTCAAAACAAAAAGAGAACACTACTAGTATTTAAAAACAACTTAATTTATAATTACACTTATATTAGTTTAAATTTCTAATGCGGAGTCATATATATTTCAAAAATATTTAGTTAGAAAAACTCTAAATAAATAATAAAATAAGACAAAAGGACTTCCTTTGTTCATTTTGACATTTTAAATTTTGTCATATCAAAATACATTGTGAATAAATACCGGCAAAGTGTTGGTACATCTAGACCTTTTGTTTTAATGGTGGATTCGTTGTAACAAGGGATTGCCAAGTTAATGAGATTAAAAGAATTATCTATCAAAATGGGATCTAGACAGTGTGGGAGAATGCCTGCAAAACAGAAAATTACAATTATATCTTTGAAAGGTCGTTCTACAATATTTATTTTTATTAGAATGGTCCTGATTTCATATGATAGATTGTTCCTTTTTTCATGAAGAAATTTTGATTCATGTTTATGTATATAATTTTCATTTTAATCACAGTGATAGTCATTTTGGTTGTATCTTATACCTTGCACAGAGAGTTTAAATAAAATTTGTAAGATATCAGGGTATTGTTAAATTTTCTTTGATATTCATTTATGTCCCATTCTACTATCTCTACATCCATTTACGGTCTTTATTATAAGATCATCTTTGTAAAATTTTGAAGAAAAAAATCGAGAGATTTCCATATAACATTGATTCCTCTTTTAACTTGCTTTGGAAATCAACTTTAAAGGAGTAAATATATGATAAGAGCCAATTTTGGCCCCCTAAAAATCAACATTTTAGAATGACATTCAAATACGTTTAATTGATATTTATTTTGTAGAAGAGATTATATTAGAAATATTTCCAATATGTTTTTCACATTTATATGCACTCACTAGTTATAAATGACATGAGAAATAATGCTATTTTTGCTATCTAACAAAAAAGCCAAAAATATGCCCTTTTCTTGATGTTTTTTTCTTATGGGAAACATAGAGCGCAGTGTAGAACATACATACTTTTTCTGTCACTAATTAGTATTGGATAGATAAATCTTTGGTTAAAATAAAAATCTTGTTCTAGGCTGCGCTCTATAATTTCTGGAAGAAAAACTGCTTGAAAATAAGCAGTTTTATACAAAATATGCTAAAATGGCGGGAAAACGTTATTTTTATGATGTCATATTTCTAAAATAACGGCATTTTGATCAAAATGAAAATGACCAATAAAGGTTGCATATATAGCTGTACAATTTAAAGCTATATATAAAGTACAATTAAGATATTCATTTTAAGGGGCCAATTGAGTCACTTACCATATATCGCTCTTTATATTTTTTAGCTGGCAGCGAAAAGTGAGTAAACTTCTTTTCACTTACATAGAGAGATGGATTTCCCTGTTAAGTCTTCTAAAGTGTACTTCATTTGCAGAGCAATGGATCGCCATGTAATCTGGGAACAACTGGAACCAGTGAGGTTTTCTGTATTCTTCTTCAAACATAAGACCAGGTTTAATATATTGCTGGAAAATGTGCATGTGGCATTGATGAAATATTACAATGTAAATGGCATATTTCAATTTTTTTCTGGAGAATTTCATTATTCTTTCAATTTATAGAGATTATAATGCACTGTTTGTTTTCAATTAGCAATGTATATAAAATGACCTATTTTCCAACATACTTTATCAAAATTGTATTATTTACTTTAAATAAAGAAATTCAATGGCATATGTTTATAATTAAAATTCTATACCTTTGATATTTTATTTGATTATGTTTAATTAAAACTTGCCTCAATGTAAAATATATATCATGATGTAAATGACGGAAGTTTTTTATTTCATGGTTTACATTAAGAGCTCTTATCTACAATATTCTCTATCACTTGGGATATCATGAACACACTGGTTCTTTATTTCTGTTGTATAAAAAGACTGATTGAGACACGGAGTTTCTGGAAAAAACAATATTCAAAACATGAAAATTCGTAGGTTTTTCAAACTCAAATACCATTCAAATAGTTCTTTTTTCATCCTAATAGAAATAAACTGACCACACACTTCCACGCCACAGAGTTCCCAGCGGACATCCGTGTCGTTGGTAAAGCACCATGGCTCCTCTCTATCGAAGTTCCGACAGTAGTTCTCTTTAGCAATGCGAAACGTATCATAAGCGTGTTCGTGTGGGCTCTGTGTATCCCATCGTTGACATGGTCTACCAGATTCTGTTACATTTTTCGTTCCTTGATATAAAACTCCTGGCAATCGACAGTCGTCTGAGATAGATTCTGCTTTACATGTTATTGATTGAAGAAGAAAAATATTTTATAAAAAAGGGCTTTTTTAAAAGTACATCATTGTGTATTTTAATATCCTTTATATAAAGATTATATCTATTTAGATAATACCTTTACCATTATTTTCTCCTCAACCTTAGCATTTTTTTTCTATATCATAAGGATTACACTTTTTGGTATTTTTTTCATACGGTTTTAAATTTGGTTTAAAGTGTCGCATGTACGTGAAGGAATTGACACAGACCACAAACAATTATAAGGAAGACTCATTTACCTTGTATATATTTTACACACCATTTTTCTCGATGTACTGCAGGCCACTTGTTGCTTTTTTAACCACAACGTGCTCTAAATTTCAGCACAGACGTTATTGTGATCAGATTGTGTTCAAGCTAATGATAAGTATAGAATAAAATTCTGAGGACTTCCCTTCGTTTGTGATTCGTTAACAAGCATAGGCATTGAACATTGCGGCTTACGTTTAGCACTACCCCTCCAACTTTAAATGGTTGCAGGCACAAACGAAAGCACGAAAGCCAAAAGCCCCTTTGTTATTTCCTTCCGACGCCAACGAATTATAATACTTTAGCTATCAGTTATGTCGCTTTAATTAATAAGAAAAAAATATTGACATCTCTAGGAGACTTTGCCTGATTCTATTTAAAAGTAAAGCAGATAATTGTGTGTTTTTAAAATTCAATGCGAATTAGTTTTATTGGTTTTCTTCTAACCTTGGAATTTAGGACAAAGAGAAAAAAAAACCGCGATAAACTAGTGTTTGTTTTACATATGATGGCAATACATGCAACAATCATCATCAACATCATTATTTAATTTTGAATTTTAAAAAAAAGGCAGTTAAGACTTTAATGAGGCCGAGTTTATTTTGAGTGCGCATGACTTTGCGCAGCTTTTTAATTTCATGCAGTCATTTGTGCGACAGTATACCTTTGCTAAATATTTGGATTTTAATACAAAATTAACATTATCTGTAACCCCTACTGGTCTGAAAATGTGATTTTACGACAATAAATAGGAAAGAACGCTGAAATGGATCTACCGATGTCACCCTTTTCGGATTTTGTACGCAACGCATGACGCTGAAGAATGACGCTTGTATGTTCAAGACGTCCATGGATATTCTACTATAAACTGATGACAGAACATCTAAAGAAGCATACTAGCAATTCAAACATTTCTAATTTTTTTACTAAAAAAATTGTATGTGCCGATAATTCATCTGCACTGATGTGTTACAGTAGTTATACCATAATATGGCAAAGTAAAGGTATTGGGCTTAAAAAAAAAATAAACATCATTTGAATGAAAAAGAAATCTCTTCGACAAAAATACAATAAATACCGTATAAGTGGAAATTCTAGCGAAACGCAAATTTAGCGATTTCTACCTAAAATCTGGTATTTTATTTTTAGCGATTTCTCAAAATGGTAACTAAAGAAGCAATTACAAATAATACGCAATTAATTTTTAGCGATATTCAATTTTAGCGATGTCAGCACTCTCAGTAATAATACCAAAATCAAATCCTCTCTAAAAATTCTACTTATACGGTATTGAAGACATGTGATAAATGGGCGATTTTCCAACAAATTCCCATAGGGTCTAATTTTTAATAAAATTTCACAAATGTTTATAATTTTATGGGTAAACATTTTATTTTTTAATCTTAAAACAATAATTACGACAGTAAAAATCAATTATCAAAAAATTATCAAAATCCCTAGGTCAGAAATAATTAGACTCGGCCTCGTTAAATAAACATGTACTAGTATACAAAACTATGTCAGGTAACTTGTTGATTATTGTAAATCGAGGACTTTCATTCCGTATATAAGATATTTCTTTTTCTGTATATTTATGTCGTGACTTTAACAAACATTAAATATAAGAAGAAAACATTTCACAATCAACAATGTTATCAAGTAATAGCCTCTTATACTGAGAAGTAAATTACCTGTAACAGAATACAAAAAGGTTCCAATAAACAACCTTACACTTATCATTTCAGTTTTGTTCCATTACAGTTACATGTTGAGTTAATCACGATCAAGAGGGGGATATATAGAAAAACTGAAACAATTTACAAACCAAAAATTGCATCTTGAGTTAATCTCTATAAAAAGGAAAACATATTGAAAAACTTACAAAAAGTTACATATTGAGTTAAACTCTATCAAGAGGGAAACATATTGAAAAAACTAAGACAAGAAACAAGATCAAGACGGGGTTTAACTTCCTCTCTGTGTATACACTGTAAGAAACAAAATGAAAGAAAGGATGTAAGGATCTTTTAGCATTTCCTTTATGTAATAATTTTCCTTGTACATACTGATATATATTTTTTGCGCACAATTCAATGCCACATTTTTACAATGCGAATTTGTTTAACAATGCAGCATAATATATCTTGAAATGATTTTAACTTATTTTTTTCATTTCACTTACTTAAAACATAACTTACAGAAACTTTTAACTAGTAAGATTTTGATATGCTATTGGCTATAATGGATTGTGATAGTTCTCAAATGGTTTTCTATGCTTACTCGTTAAAGGCAACCATTTTTGTATCCGTTCTTTTGCAAGCAATTCTTTGTATTGCCTTCATACAGAAACACTGTAACTCATGTAAATTCTGTATTTTCTATGATTTAACATGATTCGAAAGTACGATGGCCGATATGCGGCGTCAAAATACAAGTAAGAGTAGCTCTATCATGTACGCAGAATCAGTGGCAAAACGCAAGAAGTAGTATAAATTTGTACATGTACAAATCTTGAGACAATACACTCAAGCCTACCCAACATTCCTCAGATTTATTGGAAAGATAATCTGTAAATTTAAAAGGGACAAAATCAAATACATTTTGGGAGATCAGGTGCCATGGAGAAGTGAGCACCCCCTGTCAACTGGTCACACCCGCCGTCAGCTTCTTGTCATGATCATGAAATAACGTGAAAATCAGTCATCAATTCAGGGTTTTAATAGCGGACTAACAATTAGTATGGAAAACGTTAGTCAGCGTTTGAGTCAATGATGAATTGTATTTGCTGACAAGGTCATTGTATCAACAATGAAACTTACGAACTGTTATTTAAACGAGAATGCCGATAAAGTTGAAAAATTAAAGTCATCACGTTTATCACAGAGCTTGGTCGTTAGATTACCATTAAGGTTCATAACATCTTCGCTAGCCAAGTGGGAAGGAATCGGACACTTGGCTAGCGAAGATGGGTTCATAAATACTCTGCTCAAAAATATGCAACTTTTTTTTACACTCTTCTGATACACATTTTCAATAAGTTGAATACCATCCAGTTAACATGGTATATTTTTAGGTGCCTCTTGCGATACTACTTTCTTCAAAAATTATTAATAAAGTTAATCATTATCTGAAGAAAAATCACACACTGCTTACAAAATATAACAATTTCTTGTCAGAGAATCAAATTAAAAATATATAACATATATAACAACAATGTATAGTGTCAACTGAATATAAAACAACAGAAAAAACATAGGGTTGCGATGCTCTTTTTGTCACAATAAATTTGTCAAAAATTCTACATTGAAAATTTTCGTTTGTTTATAAGAGTTACCTCCCTTGGAAAAACAAAGACACAGCAGATATAATGTTTTTCCTATTTGTTACACGTACATGACCATTTACTTTTCTCTGTAGAAAGGCTGTATATACGAGGAACGTTCAATAAATAATGTCATTAGCTCGATGACATACAGCATAGAAATCATATGGCATTAAGCTTGACTTTCGACTTTCGCTCATTATTGAATCTTTAATGAATTGATAACAGTTTATGTGACCACTTTTCATTGAATGATTTTATTATGGGAAGCTGGAAAACAAGGGCTATTCGAGACACTGCATTAATCAAAGTAATGAAAGTACTCATGGGAGTTGAACATTGTTATCGGAAAGATCTCACGGAAAGTATAGGAACAGTTTCATGCTTTCAGATTGAAGTCAGCTAGAACTGATTAGTTAGAGATACAATACGAAACATTAAAAATAATTTCTATTGCATTTGAAAAGCCAGGATCATGGGACTGCTCTTAAATTAACTGCAGAACTGTAGCTGTCCGAAAAAAAAAGGGTTTTGACAGACCGGAGAGCTACAGTGCCATCCATTGAAAAAAACTGTATATTTATTGCGCATTAACAGTTAAGTTAAGTTCTGGATTTATTCTTTCTAATTCTTACCTCAACAATTTGACCAAACCAAACAATCAACTCCCACCACCAAAAAAATAATTTTTCCACACTCGAAAATACTATTTTGTGGGTAGGTTTCAAACTTCTTTCAGTACCATTTCTTATTCAAACTGAAACACTACCCTTATATTTCTGAAGCATTTGAATCAAAACGCCCTCTACTCTCTTTAGAATATGTGTAAAATATATTTGGTCCCAAGAAACAAACAAACAAACACTCTGTATATTCGATGTTACCATCACCAGACACTAGATTGTCATTTTTCTTCCTCTGATTAAAATAAGTATTTGCTATTCTCTTTTGGGTATGAATGTTTCTTTTCGGACATAATAATTAATTTTTATAGAACTTCGTGCTTATCTATTTTATCAAATGTATCTATCTTTATAACGAAATCATCAGGTTTTGTTATTCCCTATTTTTTTAAATTTCATTTCAAGTAGTTTCTATAAAGAAGTAAGTATCTGAATACTTTACATTTTGTTTGTTTTGCGTTCGATAATTTTTCAATTATATTGAGACACTACCACTTGTCGATGGAGCTAGCTACATGTAAGTCTACAAATTTTTACGTACAGTACCGACCGGATGTCACGACAGCCGTCGTACTCTGTTCAGTCAGTAAAAACAAGATTTTTTTTCTATTTACAATTTTTTATTTATAAATAAAATCAATAAAAACAATATTTACAACATGTTCTTTTACAAAATTATCTACAATAAATATTACTTAAAGTCTTTATATATCCATATAAATTCCTGTGTACCACGCGACCGTGTCCTGACTCGCCCCGTTTCACGACGGACTCCCGCCAACTAGCTACCAGTGGGTCTCCGGTCCAGGTAACGCTGGTACCACGTGTCCACACAAAATGGCCCTTATAGATAGAATATGGCTGGATTATCTCTGGAATATCTCTGGAATATCTCTGGAACCTTTAAATTAAATAATATTTTAAGTCGCAAGTGACGTATACTAAAAATAACACGTCAACATTGACTACAGTTGCACTTATGGCACACCATACAAAACAGTAGCGGTAATTCTAACCGAACACTATTATAATAAGAAAAACGATAAGAATACACAACATCTTAACAAAAGTGGTTTTAACTATTAAACCCACAACACCAACTTTATAAGCGGCAAAGCAAAACAGCCTTCGTGCGTACATAACTTAGTACATTGCACAAAAATAGAACTATACACGCATGAGTAACTCTACCTAGCAAAACCTGTATACGTAAACAGTGACAAAAACATTACTTAACTAAAATTTGTACATAGCTTTACGTCTTAAATGTAGTACTCAAAACTTATATATATATAATAAAAAACAAACTTACCCCTTATGGAGAAATGGTTACCGTTGATAACTTTCTTAGCTACACATCTTGGTACCTCAAGCATGGCATGTAAAAAATCTATGAAAACGTGGACCCCGGCTACTTGGTCAGCTATGCAGCGATTTAAATACCCTCTATACAATAGGTCGTAACTGACCAATGCCTGCAAAACTTAACTGAGGTTCAATAAAGGTAACAATAAGAAGAGGTCCAGTACAGGGTAAATAAAATAAAAACCATATCCGTTATGTAAATAAAATTATAATTAAATTTTGATTGTGACACCGGACACAACCTAACACCAGAGCCAACCCGAAGCGGACCCCGGGTTCGCTTCCCGGGTTCGCTCGGGGTCCGCTTCGGGTTCGCTTTCAGAAATTTTGGGACCGCTCCGGGTGCGCTTTGGGTGCGCTCCGGGTTCGCTCTGCGTTCGCTCGGGGTCCGCTAGAGCGAACCTGGCGTTCGCTTCCTGGGACCGCTTTACGCACTGATGCGTGAAGCGGACCCCGCTTTAATCTCACCGCCAGTTAGCCCCGCCCCTTGTTTATTCCAATACAGTAATGGTATTGTGGATAGATCATTGTTGTTTTTGCGATGATGCTGATATGTACACTGTACATGTAAACAGTGATATAATGGAGAACATTGATAAATTTTCTAAAATTCAACTGTACATTCGACGAAGATTTATATGTACATGAATAATTGATTTCATTGATTTTTCGATCCCGAGAAATTCAAACTAATCAAACGGCGGGTTATAAGGCATTTATCATTCTTAATTTATAACGAGAAAACAAAATAGAAGAGGAAGGAAAGAGTTTTGAATTGATTTTTAGTGTATCGAATGGTGTACAAGTGAAACTGACGAAAGAAATCTAAACTAGATACCTTTAAAATTCATGCTTTATATAGTTTAAAAATACATGTGTTCGCATCTATAAATTACATGTAACCTTTTGTACAACTGATATATTTAGATTTCATTCATAGTAGTTACACATTAAAAGTTCGTAATAAATAATTACCGGACATTTTCTAAAAAAAATTACATTGTATATAAGATTTTTTTCACGGTCAGAATTTTGGAGCGAGTATGTTTTTTATCAGAATAAAGAAAAAGGCAAATAATAATTGTTCTCCGGACCCGATAAGAATATACTAATATATGCCCCCTATTTCACACACATATTGTCTTTATAAAATCCTAATTATTTAATTATTTTATTTATGATTTCTTAATTTACGTGTTACATTAAATTACTCAAAATTTACATCAAAATTATTGATCTTCTTAATCATGTTAATCTTCTTGATCTTCTTGGGCATGAAAAAAATGCTTGTATATGGAAATCTTCCTTCTGGGTGCACAGATTGAAGTCATTCCGCCCTAATGGTATTAACAAACTGAATGACTTCACCAGAATGAACGCGAATTTAACGCAATTCATGATTATACCTAAAAAGGTTATTCATTCAATTTAGTGTAACTCTACAGTTAGTTTGCGTTACCAACTCTCGAACAACCCACATAACTACATATTGCTTACGCCTTTATCAATATTTTTTTCCCAATAATTAGTCCAAAAACATTTCAATATTTATAATTGATCATGATTCATATGTTAATATATCCCTTCTATATTATATTTTTCTGATTCTTCTTTGTCAAGTATAGTTACGCCATTTTGAGAGAATGAAACAATGTACGATTTACTAAATGTCGAGATTAATTAGCATAATTAATTCGTTCAGTTATGGAAATCGCACTTCACCTCAGTTTACCCCGATAAACCAAACGTATTTCATAGCGGTCCGGATTTCTTTCTTTAATACATGTAGTGTATATTCATGCATTCATGTATAATTCTACGTGGAAAATTAAAACATAATAATTGATTGCCTTAATAAAAAAAGAAAATAAATATTTAAATATGCAACCCGGAGGATTAAAATAAATAAATATTAAATAATATTTCTATAATCATAATAGATTTACACAGCACATTCAAACGTTTTGCTTGTATGTAAAGGGTTTGCATTGATATCGAATTAAATCAACACGTTCGGTCTTATATCCCAATCTTCGGATTAATATGCTATTTTGATTGGTTGATGCGCTGATTGGTTAATCGCTAATCCTGATTGACAGCTCTGTAAACAAATACTGAACCTGCGTTCGCTCTCTGGGACCGCTACTGAATTTGGGGTTTGCTCTCTGGGTCCGCTTCGGGTTCGCTCGGGGTCCGCTACGGGTTCGCTTTGGGTCCGCTCCGGGTTCGCTCGGGGTCAGCCCTAGCGGACCCCGAGCGAACCCGTAGCGGACCCAGAGAGCGAACCCGGGGTCCGCTCCGGGTTCGCTTTCTGTTAGGTTGTGTCCGGTCGGTACTGTATACACGGCACTCAAAATCAATGAGTAGTGAGGGATCGTTTTGTGCAAGCACATACTGCGATATGGGATTTCGGTTTATATGGTCTCATCAAAAGAGTTTATCTCCAAATGCATCCAACAGGATTCGAACCAGCGACGTAAGGATCAATTAACACCTTACTTTGAATCTGTAGAGCAAACTCTTTTAAAAACTGCGCAACTGCGCCAAATATAATTAAAATCAGACATAGTTTTCGAGCTACTACAATAAAAAAAAACAGTTGTAATCATGAGGAACGATCTTTCTCACATATCGATCATGGGGATTATTATACCATTGTACACGAGACCAAATGAATGCTGATAAAGTCATGAAATAGTAACAGATCATTTTACTTGTCAGAGCAAATAAATGTCTGACAGTGATATTTTCCATAGTATTTTTTTTAAAGTAACGTTGTTCTGTCTCTTTATTACTGATACAAATTGAAAGAAGTTCGGTTAAACCTTAGCGTTCCTTTGACCTTACATCTTTGTTTACATCTCTATATTTAGACAATCGCGTCATTGTCAAACCAGTTAGACCAGTTGTTGCTCCTTTGATGACCTCGCACTTTTTGTAATGGAGCGTAGTGGAGTCAGCCGAGGATTGCCGAATGATAAATGACGGGACTTTTTTCATACGGAAATCAAAATTTACGTGTCAATTCTCAAGAGAGATGACAAAAATATGCTATTCAAATTAAGTTAATTAAAATCCTTTTTATTCACATTCAAATCATTTATGAAAATTAGATTAATTCAGAAAAATGAGATGGACTATTTTATTGCGGAAGTTTCTTCGAGTTTATATAGACTGGTGCGAGTTTGTATTGAATATCACAGGGGAGTAAATTGGCCGACACAGAAACACCACGACAGCCGCTATATAATTCATTGTACGATTACTGCGCTAGAAATTGCGTGACAACCTAGGCAGTCTCAACATAGTTCAACTCCCAAAAATGAATGGTCAAGAATCAGTACTCTAGAGTAAAATTGAACGAGTCATTAAAGCTACTGTAAAACTTGTTAATTTCCAAAAAAATATATTGACTGAAATATGTCAAATTTACAGCAACTAATGTTTGTTTTATAAACACATGAAGAGAGGGATTTCAATTAACAAAAAATATATAATGGGCATCAAAAATGGATATCAATCTTGTCAACAAGGACATACAACAAGCAATGTATATTAGAGAAAATTCAACAAATTATCACTGATTATGTTTTATTGACTTTAAGACACATAGCAAAGTTGATAGACATCATTTTGGGGGTAGTTCACATAGTTTTAAAGAAACATTTGATAGTAAAAAAGTTTAATACTCAAAGGTCACCCTATTTTTTTTAGATATTAGTGAAAACGACAGCGGGTAGGAATATCTAAACAATTATTTTTAAAAACAATAAAAATTGTACTAATCCAAGTTTGTCTGAAATTCAAACCGATCATGAAACCTTAATCCATTTTGCTTTAAATACTCAAAACAAATAGAATAAGATGCAACTGACAAAACTGCAAAGGCCTTAGAAGAGCAAAGATTTGCAAGAACACAAAAACCGTTTTATACGCTATTTTCTTAAATATTAGCGGTCTTGTTGTTCAAATTCATATTTGGGGAGGCATTTCAATATCTGGAGGAGTCTAGTAAGCAAAATATTTGCAAAACAATTGAAAGGTTTATGAGAGGAAGGAAATAGAATGAGGAATTCACAACTTTAAATTTCTTCATGACAACGTCCAAACCCACAGGCCATGAAGAGTAAATGAGTTTTGGGATAAACAGAAAGTTGATGTTTTGTCACATCAACAGTATTCGCCAGGATCTTTCAACCTTTGACTTGTTTCATATCACAAACATAGGAAAACACCTTTCAGAAAGAAAAAAAGTACAGCAAATTATAGAATCTGCCATATTCCATGATACGAAGGGTCATACTCATAAATGGTTCTAAAAACAATTAGAAATTGAATAAAAATGTTACGGACATGTGTTTTAATTAAAAGAGAATATTTTAGTTAAATCATTAAGACGAAATCACAGAAAAGCGTTTTTGTTTCTTTTCGAGCCCCTATGACATTATTTATTGAACGTCCCTCGTACCATCATGACCACTTCTGTTGAACGCCAATTCTTAGTGATGAAAAGAGAGGCTTGATGATGAAATTTTCTTTGCTATGTTTTCTGAAATAACATGATTTGCAACAACCATTCACAAAGACTCGAAGTTTAATTTACTGCTACACTGGAGATATAAAATATCAAAACAACTTTCAACTGTTACATTAAATGTATATTTCAAAAAATTACACTGTACCTCATGGACTAGAAGTTCAGTGAGTTGTTGCAATACTTTGCAGTCCTCCAGAGCATCATGAGCATTGTAGGTGATGTTCGAAATGCTCGATACCAGGCTTTCTAAGTGAAACTTTTGTCGCTCTGGAAGTGATTTTCTGAAGAACTTCAAAGTGTCACAAAACCCACAGAAACTGCTCTTCACATCAACTGTGGGCAACTTTTGCATATATTGCTCTACAAAACACTAAACTGTCAAACTTTTTGCAGTTATGAGCATATAAAATAGGATTTTTCAATGAATGAAGCCAAGATTGAAAGTTGCGTAGCGCATGCTCTAAGGAAAGACAGGCGACAGAGATGCCATATTTGAACATAACTGTGCCGTCAAATGAAACTAAAATAGGAAACAAAATATATTGGTTTATAACTCGAAAACCACGAAAATCTAAACTCTCAAACATTAAGATTTTCACAGTATCTAGTTTGCTAGTTTAATTATGTACTTAATTGCATGTTGTGCATATCTAATCACACATACGGAAATGTCCGATTTGGCAGTGTACTAAAACATAGCGTGTATAAGATTGATGAAAGAAATGATATATAGGTTAAATACTTTTTAACTATATGATAAACTAGAAGCTTCAGCGGTGTTAAGTAAATCCATACAGCTGTATAGTGTAATTATGTTCTTTCCACATGCACATCGTAAACTTACACATTAACTATATAATCACATGTTAAAACTGTTTTGATTTAAAGTATTTACATTGTTTGAGTTTTAAACACCCCAGGGTCATTAATTTATTATAATGTTTGAAACTGTTGTAATAATTGACATATAGGTGACTCTCGATGGCTCGAATTTCGATCTCTCGAGGTGAACCTCCGGTCCCGTTTTTTTCCTCTATATAACTCAGCAAATTTACTCCTGATCTCTCGAACTTCTATCTCTCGAAGTTCTCTATCTCTCGAACCAAAACCTGCGTCCCGTTACACATATTCATTGAATTTTACTCTCTATCTCTCGAAATTTTAATTGCGCGAGTAATAACACGCCGATCAAGCGTAAAATGGAGCTTGGACTTACGGAAAAAACAGTGAGCGCCTGGAGCTGGCATGGAGGTGTTAATTGGGTGTTTACATAGATGACACTGCACCTGTGGGTCGCCCGTGTTTTGATATAATTGATTGGTTTTTTATTAGTAAACTATAAAACAATTTACATCTTATTTTGACTTTAAATGGAGACGATAATTTTTGGAAAATGAATTTAAAGACGTTCGTTTCAATAAGTTCCCGTAGACTATGAACTTTTATTAGAGGCTACATAATCCCAGTATGGCAAATATTGCACAAAAAATTCCTTTCTCAAGGACTGAATATCGATTGAGAAAAATCTGGTAAAGGAGCCGATTAAGCCGCGAAAAAGCCAAACCGACAATTGCATTCGGGTTTCATGTTATCATGAAAAAAGAACGAATAAATATTGAAACTTAAGGAATTCGTTTTATTTATTCGAAATACGATCATTGTTGTTTATATCAAGTATATTACCTGTAAAATACGATTGAAAACGTGCAATAACTTTTTTTTACATATACTTCCGGTATCTATAATAGTAGAACATCGATGATTGGAACTAAAATTTCCGGATTTTATTTACTTTCTATCTCTCGAACCCCTTGATCTCTCGAACTTTTTTTGCGGTCCCTTAAACTTCGAGAGATCGAGAGTCACACATGGTAAGATATGATAACAAAATACCTTTATTTTATTCTCCCGAGTTTTTTTTGTTTTAAGAGTGATAATGTTCCACACTACAAATTAAAATCATGTAAAAATTGTAAATGAAATGTATCATACTTGTATCAGTTTATAGGAGTGTTGAATGACACATGAATTACTTTTTCTGAGATATCATAAAAACTTAAGTATTCAGTGAATATGGGTTCAAAAGAGGATCCAAATAATGATGTGCCTTACGAACCTCGGTTTATTGACAAGCAAATTAAACATCTAACTTTTACTTAATTTTTCCAAGAACTTATAAATCACTGATATGCATAACCTCAAAGAATACTACAGTAATTCTAACCATAAAATAGAAACATAATTTGGAAGAAATTTATCTTACGTTTTGTAATGGTACTATGTTTACAATCCCTTGTCCATTCAGTGAGATTTGGCATTTTTCAAAATAAAGGATGACCTTTCAGTACTAAGATTTTTTGCCGTCAAACTTTTCTTGAAAACAGTGTAAACTATTCCCAAAATGATGTCTATTAAACGCTTTGTGTCTTTAAGTCAATCATACATCATCAAATATTATTTGTTGAAATTTGGCAAACAGTACATGCCAGATAAGTTATTTTATTTTTTGTTGGCAAGGACGGTACCCATTTTTGATGCCCATCATATAATTTTTTATCATTGAAATCCACCTGCTTATTTGTCTATAAAACAGACATTGGTTGCTGTAAACTTCACATATTTCAGTGAATATTTCTTTGGGATTTTTAACAAGTTTTACAGCAACTTTAATGAAGCTCTTATTTTCACTCAAATTTACCGATTTTTTACTTCATTTAAAATGCAGTGTCTCGAATAGCTCTTGTTTTCCAGCTTTTCACTATGAAACTATGTGATGAAAAGTGGTCACATAAACTGTTATAAATTCATTAAAGATTCCATAATGAAAGAAAGTGAAGCTTAATGTCATATGATATCTGTATTGTATGTCATACAGTTCAGGACTTTATTTGTTGAACAGACCTCATAAATGAACAAATAAAACTAAAAAGTGAATGCATATGATGTATTGATAAGTTTTCCGAAATTATCTTTTGGTTTGGTAGCACATTCATGTTGGAAAATCCTCGTTTATCGCTTTATTTTGTCCACATCTATTTTCACAGTTAAGTTTATTGTAACAGTATTCTCTGTTTGTAAACTGCCCACAGCCTCTAATTTCAGAGCATCGTCAATTGTATCATCTATTAAATCAATGTAAGGAGAAACGTTCATGTAATCATGAGGTTCTTTTTCGCTATGCACTACATCTAGATATGTCTCGTCTGCATTGTCAGGATCTATATATGGTCCATCTTCGTCTGTTAGAGTTAAAGTATTTTCTCCTGGTTCGGACAAATGCTCGTAACCCTCATCTTGTTCCTCTATTATTTCATAGTCGGGATCGGAATACGGATTCTCTGGATTGCTTAATTTCATTTCGTATGGAGAGTCCTTTGAGTTTGGGATACTTGGAAGGCGCATCAATTCTCTTCGCCTTTTTCTCATTGTTATTGCTCTACATGATTTCAAAAAAAAATTTATGTAAATAGAATTTCTGAATAAAGAAAAATAATTTAAAATTAGAGTCAATATTTCATTAATATGACAATATTTCATATCAATTCTATGTACTTTGTCTTCTGTCTCACTGGTTCTTAGGGAGAAGATTTTTACAAGATGGCAGTAAATTTTTAGTAATTCCTTAATTATTATTCGTTAAAAGTAAATTTGGCGCTACATGTCAATGAATTCGAATACTCTTAATAAAAAGCATTATGCCAAATCTGTTTAAATTTTTCAAGTGGATATGGGATGATAAAATGAGAAAAAAAAGGTTTGCAGCAATAACGACGACAGGCAACTGACAAATTTTCTCAGATAAGTTCTTTCGAGAGTGATGCTTGGAAATCAACAACTTTTTTATTGGTTTTTTAAAGTCCAGAAAATTAAGGTCATTGGCAAGGGAGGGTTTCCTTAGAAAAAAGGTTTAATATATATAGTTGTTTTTTTTTTTCATTTATAAGAACAGTCATTGGAATTCTTTAAGAAAGAAAAGCAGTGATGGCTTTGTTGTACATTGTGTAAACTTAAGGGGCAGACGGTCACCAGGTTGTCATTTAATATGTTTTGCTGGGAAGGGCAAAGATTTGACGTATGATGAACATGCTAATAGTGGTGAAAGCAAGGTTACCGGATGAGAACAGTTCTATATAGGTCATGTAAAGGAGGCACCGTTTAAGTAATTACGAATTAGAGTTATTAAAAAAAACATGCAAAAGACATCTTAGACAATTTATTTTCAATAACATAAATTACAAGATAAAAACTTTTGATCATTTTGAATAATAATTATATGTTGATAAAGTAACTCAAAGTTAAAGAAATGTGCTGGAATTTCTGTTTCTTGTTTCTATATTTTGCATTTTAAGCCAAATTATATACATGTAATCGTGAAAAAAAAGAATAAAACAAATATTTTATTGACAACGTCCCTGAAATAAATGTTTTTTAGAAAAATTGCATGGTTAAAAATAATATGTCCTTTTTTTTAAAAAAAACATTTTACAAAGGAAATGCATTTTGAACTGTGAAAACATTGATTCGACAAAAAGGAAGGCTGGCTTGGTAGGATAAATGTGGCAGAATTAAACATGTTTTGTGCCATTAAATTTGTTCAAAGTTTTTAAAAAATACTTTACTAAAGCCAGAAACCTTGCCAGTGTCCTTAAGAAAGAGTCATGGTTTTATAATACATTCTATAAGATACTCATCTGAACTTGTATTCAAATCTTTTATTGACTCTAATTTGAAATGATATTCAAGAACACAGACCTTATTTTGTATACACTGATTGCAAAACTGACGGCAAATATTAGAGCAACCGCGAAACCCACAGCAACTACAACATACATGAATTGTAACAACATGATTACGTATAAATAATTTGATGTATATTTAATGTTTTACATTGCTTTCAGAAAAATACACAACTCTTTCTTTATTTGTTTAAAGCTTTATTTTCTATCTCTCTATCTATATGTTCGAAACAAAAAATGTTGCAAACGACAAAATCAATAAAATCTTTGACATGATATTACCATGGTTATAATTAGAACATATCAATGCGAGTAATCAAACCCAATAAATATTTCAGAATGAAAAGTATTGTGTTTTCAATTGTTAAATTTGAAAGAAAATAATTTCCTTTTCAGAATCGTAGCCTAAAAGCTTTATGTTAAAAATGACAATATAGACAATCAGTGTCAACTTACGAAATATTGCTGTTTGGGAAAAGTCGGTGTTAGTTTCTATACTTTCTGCAGACAGTGTAGTATCTACATGTAGATAAAAATATCATTTGGGTTTTAGAGAAAAGAGACTGTCTTCATATGTTGCTGCTGAGACTTAGAAATACATGTACATGTATAATTTGCAAATTAAAACAAGAAGAAATATAGATGGAAAACACTTTTGCCCCTAAAATTTATGTTTCAAACATTTTATACAGTAAAGAAATTATTACTGCAAAACCGCTGTTTTTTGGGGAGGGGAAAATAATTTTCGCTGTTTTCAATGTATAAAGAGATCCAAAGATTTCTGTAAAATTTTTATGTAAAACCTTATTTTTTTTATCCATGAAATTAAATTGCAACGAACTCACGTTTTTCCTCAATCGTCAAAAATGTGACATCACAAAAATATGTGATTTTACAGTATTTGTATCATCTCTTATTCGCGATTCTTACTACATGTACTTATTCCCACGACCGCTGAATTGTATTAATTAGAATAGAATTTGATGTACAATATTTTAAACTATAATAACAAAATTTCTCGTTGTACTTGCCCATATAATGAGTAATGAAATGAAATATATAGATATCTTTAAATATATAATCATATAATATGATATTGAAATAATATGACCTATATGATCTCTGTAGGAGGAAATCAAAATAAGATAATTGACATAACCCACAATGTATATATTACAAATATATTTAATGCTCTTTATAAAATGGAGAAAAAAAACTGTTCATTTTTCTTTTTGAAAGCAACTTTTCACTCATAAGTTTCCCTTACTTATGTAGTAAAATTCTATTATTGTGTAAATAAATTTTAAGTCCCCCAGATTAATTTATACGCAAGAGCATGGTTTACGTACGAACACTTTCTAAAACAATCAAGAAGATTGTTCCTTGTCACAATCGGTTAATAACAATAACTCCGTCGTAAATTCAGTGTGTAAATTATGAACAAACAATTAAAATGAAAAACGTCAATCAGCATTTTACTCAAGGATAAATTGTATTTGCTGACAAGGTCATAGAAGATTTGTTTCCTTCTTTTCTCGTATCAGATTTAGGACAAATTCTGCTTCATGAGCATGAATCTAAATAAAAATATAGGTCTGCTAATAACGGGACGTTCTAGGTACCAATGGAAATTCAAAAAAAGTTGTTGGAAGACCTGGTTTCCAAAAACACATGAATATTGTCAATCAGAAACTCTCTTTTGATGTCAACTTTGGAGTACTTGGTTGTACAATTAGAATGTTTTACCCCCCACAAATAACCTATGACAAGGTAAGTAAATTTGCGAGCTTCATTTCCATTGAAAAAGCAGCGTCAATGATATAAAAAAAACCTGGACTTTAATCCATCGTAGGAAATGTTTGAGCATAAAGTTGAAAAGTCATAAGTTTTGAAGTGGTTGATTTTGGTAAAATCTTAATTTCAAATTGCTCAAAACTTTTTTAGAATTTTTTAAATATTCACATCTGATTTACACCACTTCTCAAATATATTGTTGCACAATACTCTTGAATTTCTCTTTCAGTACTGTTAATTTCATGATGAGGATTAAAGAAAGAGGTTTGGTTAAACATTTACCAGAACCTGCTATGTATATTTGTTTGTAAGGACTTTTAGAAAGTTTCGGAATCCAATACAAATATGAAGATTCAAATTCATTTTGGTTATTTGGGATATTAAAAATATTCAAAACTGACATATGATTTTGAAGACTTTCTTTATTAGAATTTGAACCCTGAGTATAAATTGATTTACCCCTTATAGAATTAAATCCAATTTCTTCTTATAAAACTGCAATTTATATAATAAGCCTTACAAACAAAGACAATGATGTTAATTGAAGGGACCAGTACGTACTGTAATCATGTTATCTATTTAGTTCTTTTTTTCACTTCTGGATTATTGAATACAGAAAGATAGTTTCATATTGCCCGACCATTTTTTGATTCGCGATTGTAACAACGTCTTTTTTTTCATATCTGGCCAATTACCTGGCGTAATCTTCTACAGAATCCATGATATTTATGAAATTCCGACGACAGTTGATTAATTGAATTATTGGTTATTGTTTAACGTACATCTCGAGAATTTTTTCAGGGCCATTGAGCAGTGATGGTTCTATATCGTGCCAATGCCTGCCGTGACACGGGACGTACGTTTTTAAGGTCATATCTGAAATACCAGTGACTTCAACTTCTAGTGCTAAATGCTTGGCGAAGGAACAATCACTATCTTTGTTTACATCTAAGGTATGACGCGGCCCCGCAAATGAGAATGATTCCGTACCCCCCGATCACGAAGCAAATGCTCTATCACTAGGCTACCTTGACCGGTCCAACGGCAGTTGAAGGATCGCGGTTTCCTTTATTTAGAACATATTTTTAATTAGGGTCCTTATTAATGAAATTTCGTCACCTGTAATAACGTTTCCAGCAGGGCTATTGTAACAATGAAATACAGGAACACGATGGAGGATAATGTTTCAGATATTCCATATCCTGGATCTGTGAAGATTTCTTGTTATTAAAAAGGTTGCAAGCAATAAACAATGTATATTTGTAGGAAATATTGGGTGTAATGTCTAACTTTGAATGTTGTGGAATGCAAGACTGGTCCCTTTTGTGTTAAAGAATATTACTTATATTAAACGCATCAATTCCTTTGTTTGCATTTTGAAGTTTAAGGAAAAGACGGATTGTTATTTCCGCTATTTCCTGATCATGACAAGGAGCACACGGCGGGTGTGACCGGTCGGCAGGGGATGCTCACTCCTCCAAGGCACCTGATCCCACCTCTGATGTTTCGGGGGACTGTGTTTGCTCTGCACTTCTTTTGTATTTTTTTTTTTGGACTTTGAGACTGAATACTGTTCGTTATCTCCATATCCTTCTCCATTTTCTAAGTTTGATGTAAAACATAGAGTCTGGGTATAAATAAACTAGACTTTAAGAGACTTTAAGATATTTGAGAAGAAAATATGTAATGCAAATGATATAAAAAGGCAACAGAAAAATTTAAATTATCCTGTCAAAATCTAGAAAAAAATTGAATGTTAGGTTTGTGATATTCAAGATATAATATTTGACTATTGATAACAGACCATGACCTTAAAGCTTGACTCTAATTGTACTTAAAGACAAAAGCCTTGTACATATGTGCAATATCAGATATTTGCTTCAATGGAATCAAAGCACAAAATTTAAAACTTTAATTGAAACCTCTCAATTATATCATACATATATATCATGTAGATTTGAAACATATCAAACATGTAGCCTTTTGGATACATAATACATTTCTTCCTTAAATATCATTCATGTCATTTTTGTTTCAAATTGATTTTTAAATATATTTTTGCGTATCTCGATATTGTTAAAGGAAAGTATTTCTTTTTCGCGTGCTCTACAGGAGATACCCCGTACATCCTTAACATTAACGTCAAAATCGAAAATTTCCACAATTTTTGGGGTTCGGTTGGGGTTTTTTGTGAAGAGCGATGACTTTTACAATTGGCGACTTACTTTTACACTTGAACAATGGACAAAAACTCTTACACGATATTAAGCTCAACATTTAATTCAACCGAAATATGGGCTTATTTCAAAGCGAAATCTGTTTTTCAATGAAAAAAACGACAATAACTCTACTCTCAACTCCTGGTCTTCAGATATTACCTTTACAACATAAAAGGCACTAACTAGGACCACTAGAACGGTGTTCTTTTTCTATTATCGAACTTGTACAACTATTTATGATGCAGGTTATTATGTCAAGTTAACCGTCAATTGTGTTCTTCTTGTAAAGGTACACTGGAAGCTATTATATGTGGAATATTGCCGTATTCATTTGAACTCTTATTTCTGACATGACAACAATATTATGTGTATTCATGAAGGATAGATCAATGTTTTACATGTTATATTTTCCAACAGAGCAGGGAATTCAGAATAAAAATATTTGACACCTGAAAAAGTAAGAGAGAACCGTTTAGCATTTAAGGGTGAAGTAAACAATTCAAAAACATACAAAAAAGTCTATTGAAACAAGACAATGTTCGTACAGCAAACACGATTGTCTAATAACATGATATAGCAAATATCCCTGTCGACTTATTAATACTACAGTGATGGAACAAACTGTAGTCAAATCAGTTTAAAATGACTCAGCAAATTGAATGAAAGAGGTATGTAATTTTTTTCTAGGATCAGAATACATATAACCCTTCAACCTTAGTCCAATCAAAATAATTATTTTCAAAAAACAAATTTGTAAAAACCTGTGTACCATGGACCTGTTTGTCAGAGATCCATCTCTTTTTAGAAAATTATCTTACGAGGGACAGGCTTCGTGTTGAAATAAATTGAAACAATTCTTCGTATGAAGCCGAAAATGGGCTTTTTTGCTACATTATGAATAAGGTAAATGGCAAAAGAAATTGTGACATCGATTTGATCATATATTTAAATTAAAATATTTAGTAGTAAGATACTCAAATATTAAGCATATGTTCATGTGCCAGACACCTCGTTGTCTTTCATTTCATGTTAATGGGATTTTTGGGGTGAGGGAGTATGATATTGTCTTCATGAATACTTACAATAACTAAAATGTCCCTGAAGCCCTGCAGGAGCAATAGATAAAAACCTGTTAGCCATGATTAATTTATCTTGGACGAGACAAGTAGAGTTCGTTTTGTCACTGTCTTGCATGTTTGATATCACACAATGCCCCATCCGCTGTGCCATTCTAACTTCAAAGAGCAATATGTGATAAATTTCTCAAGTGGCCCCTGAAAATGAATATCTTAATTTTACTTTATATATATTTTTTATTTGTATAGCTATATATGCAACCTTCATTGGTTATTTTCATTTTGATCAAAATGCCGTTATTTCAGAAATATGACATCATAACAATCACGTTTTTCCGCCATTTTAGCATATTTGGTATAAAACTGCTTATTTTCAAGCAGTTTTTCTTCCATAAAATATAGAGCGCAGCCTAGAACAAGCTTTATATTTTTACCAAAGATGTATCTATATATCCAATACTAATTAGTGACAGAAAAATGACGTATGTTCTACACTGCGCTCTATGTTTCCCATAAGAAAAAAACATCAAGAAAAAGGCATATTTTTGGCTTTATTGTTAGTTAGCAAAATATCATTATTTCTCATCTCATTCACATCTAGTTAATGCATATAAACGTGAAAAATATATTTGAAATATTTCTAATATAATCTCTTCCACAAAATAAATATCAATTAAACATATCTGAATGTCATTCTAAAATGATGATTTTTAGGGGGCCAAAATTGGCTCTTATCATATATACTCCCACCACAATAATAATGAATTAATGAATTTTTCGTACATTCAATCTAATTCATTTTAGAAAAAAATAATCTCTTATATTAACCGAAGATGGAAGACAAAATTTTCAAAACAAAAAGAAATCACTACTAATTTCGTCAAGATACATTGTGAATACATACCGGCATAGTGTTGGTTCATCTAGATCCGTTGCTTTATTGGAGTTTTCTTTGTTACAAGTGGTGGCAAAGTTAATGAGGACAAAAGAATTTTCTAGTACACTGGGATCTTGACAATGCGAGAGAATGCCTGCAAAACAGGAAATTACATTTATGTTTTTGAAAGATCATTCTACAATATTTATTTTTTCCAGCATGGTCCTGATTTTGTGCGAGTGTCTCTTTTAAAGAAAAATTTTGGATTAATCTATTTGTTTCTAATTTTGCATTATTTTTACTATGATTTTGAGAAATTGGTTGCATCTTATACTATATACACGAAGTTTCAATAAAATTTGTAAGATATAAGGATATTATTAAATTTTCTTTGATATTCATTTATTTCCAATTCTACTATCTCTCCATCCTTTCATGTTCTTTTCAGCTATACGCTCATCTTTGTAAAACTTTGAAGAAAAAAATCGAGTGATTTTCATTTCACTAATATAACATCGATTCCTGTTTAAAATTGCTTTGTAAATCAACTCCTAATTTATAGTTGTCTTTAAGAAATAAAGTTTCTGTTCAAGCTGCTCTCAGCAAAAAGTAAGTAAATTTTTTGAACTCACATTGAGAGACGGATTTCCCTATTAAGTCTTCTAAAGTGTCCTTTATTTGCAGAGAGATTTCCATTTCCATATAACCTTGATTCCTCTTTAAACTTGCTTTGGAAATCAACTTTAAATTTATATTTTTTAGCTTGCAGCGAAAAGTGAGTCAACTTCTTTTCTCTTACATTGAGAGATGGATTTCCCTGTTAAGTCTTCTAAAGTGTCCTTCATTTGCAGAGCAATAGATCGCCATGTAATCTGGGAACAATTGGAACCAGTGAGGTTTTCTATACTCTTCTTCAAACATGAGACCAGGTATAATATATAGCTGGAAAATGTGCATTTGGCATTGACATAATGTTAAAATGCTGTTCATGAAGTAAACAGAAAATAATAAAATAAAATTGGAATGTTTAATTTTTTTCTGGAGAATTTCATTATTCTTTCAATATATACGAATCATCATGTTCTGTTTGTTTTCTTTCAATAACAATGCACGTACATAGACCACATACTTCATAAAAATTACTTGATTTACTTTAGATAAAGGAATTCAATGGCATATGTTTTTATATCTAAAATTCTATAAATTTGATATCCTCGTAATGTTCGTTTGCGTTTTTAACTCTGCAACGTCACAGCATCTATAAAGCACACCAAATTAGAAGGACACTAAAGTCACATCAAAGATTACCGAGATAAACTATTATAAAGAGGAGAAATTACGCGCCGTATTCAATTTTTTCGGTACTCCCAGGCTTGTTACAGGACCAAGGACATCCGAAAATATGAATTCAATGCGAAAATAAATATCATTATGTACATGTAAATGACGTTACATTTTCATTTTATTGTTCATATATAGAGCTCTTACCTGCAATATTCAGTATCACTTGGGATATCAGAAACACCATAAGGAGAAATGACGTGCAGTTTATTCATGAGGTTGCTCCCACGTGATTTACTTCTCATTAATATTCATACGATCCTGCAAAAACTCAAATTATACCATTTCTTAATTTTTTTTAATATAAAAACATGCAAGACTTTTTTTATTTGAATTTCTTTAAGCACTAGACATATCTAAATGGGTAGAATTTAGCGTTATCGTCAGTTGGCAATTAATGATACCGTGTGTTTCAATAATTAGTAGGTCAGGCGAATCCAAAAATTGCAGTTTTTAAATTTAAAAGGCGGTCCAAACTCTTCATACAATTTTATAACAGCAATATTTTCTAAAAATAGACCTTGGTTTGAACCTATTAATCGGCGGAAGAACTCTGTCATCATGCAATAAACACTTACATTTAATCACCAAAAATGATAAAAACACTAATTCAGTTCTCTTTTCTTCATTGAAACAGTGTACTCTCGCTTCGAATTTTCAAATCAAAAAGGCGGTCGCAACTTTCACTTTGGCATCAACATCATTGTTATTTCCGGTAGAGGATATAAAGGAAAAACAAACGATCGGCGGAAGAACTTTATCCGAAATAGCTAGAATATAAAAATTGGCAATTTTTTGCAAGTTCTCTATATAATCCTTTAATAGAATCTGCCGCCATTATAGCTCCAATATGGCGAAAATGTAAATGAGCAGAGTGAACACCATTTCTCCATATGCACTGGTTCATTATTTCTGTTGTATAAAAAGACTGATTGAGACATGGAGTAACTGAAAAAAAATTAAAAGATAAAAATTCTTAAATTAACTAACTCAAATAGCATTAAATTAGTTTTTTTTCCATCCTAATAGAAATAAACTGACCACACACTTCCACGCCGCAGAGTTCCCAGCGGACATCCGTTTCATTGGTAAAGCACCATGGCTCCTCTCTGTCGAAGTTCCGACAGTAGTTCTCTTTTGCGATGCGAAACACATCATAGCCGTGTTCCTGTGGGCTCTGTGTATCCCATCTTTGACATGCTTTACCAGTTTCTGTTACGTTTTTGGTTCCTTGATATAAAACTCCTGGCAATCGACAGTCGTCTGAGATAGATTCTTCTTTACATGTAATTGATTGAAGAATAAATAGGTTTTAGGTAAAAGGGTTTATTTATATATGTACATCATTGCTTCTTAAAAATTTTTCCTCAACCTTAACATATGTTCTTTCTATATTCTAAGAACTACACTGGTTTTTTTTTATTTTATTTTATTTTTTCATGCAGTTTTAAAGTTGGTTTAAAGTGTCGCATGTACATGTAGGAAATTGACACAGACTACAAACTGTTGTGAGGAAGGACATATTGTACACACCATTTTTCCGATGTACTGCTGGCCACTTGTTTTATTTTTAATCACAACGTGCTCTAAATTTCAGCACAGAGGTTATTGTGATCAGATTGTATTCAAGCTAGTGATAAGCATGGAATAAAATTCAGAGGACTTCCCTTCGTTTGTGATTCATTAACAAGCATACGCATTGAACATTGCAGCTTAGGTTTAGAACTACCCATCCAACTTTAAATATATATATACAGAGAGAGAGAGAGAGAGAAATATTGAAAACGTGTGATAAAACGGCGCTTTTCCAACAAATTCCCATAGGGTCCAATTTATAGTAAAATTTGACAAATTTTGAAATGATCTCCTAAGAAATGGGGTGGTAAACATCCTATTTTTTAAATAAAAAAACAATAATTACAACTGTAAAAATTAATAATCAAACAATGATCAAAATCCCTAGGTCAAAAATGATTAGACTCGGACTCATTAAATAAACATGTAGGTGTACAAAACCATGTCAGTTAACTTATTGTTGTAAATCGAGGACTTTCATTCCGTATGTAAGATATTTCTTTTTCTATATATTTATGTTGTGACTTTAACAAAAATTAAATATAAGAAGAAAACATTTCACAATCAACAATGTTATTAAGTAACTGCCTCTTATACTGAGAAGTAAATTACCTGTAACGGAATACAAAAATGTTCCGATAAACAATCTTAATGTTATCATTTCAGTTTTGTTCCATTACAGTTACATATTAAGTTAATCTCTATCAAGATGGAGATGTATTGAAAAACTGAAACAATTTACAAAACCAAGTTTACATACTGAGTTAATCTCTATAAAAAGGGAAACATATTGAAAAACTTAAACAATTTACAAAATCAAACGTTACATATTGAGTTTATCTCTATCAAGAGGGAAACATATTGAAAAACTGACACAAGAAACAAGATCAAGACGGGGTTAAACTTCCTCTCTGTGTATGCCCCGTAAGAAATAATGAAAGAAAGTATGTAAGGATCTTTTAGCATTTCCTCTGTGTAATAATTTTCCTTTAAGAATATATACCGATATTATTTTTGCGCACATCTTTAAAGCAATAGTCAATTTAAGGATAAATAACACAAACTTTTTCCTCTGAAATCAGACATTTTTCTCATAGATTTACATTTAAATTGGTAACCTGAATAATGTTTATAAAGTATAGTGGGGGAAGTGTGTAAGATTTTGTCATTAGGTTAAAATTGATGAAAAATTTTGTATGGAATTAGATAGAAAGCAAAACAAAATCTGATATCTAAACACCAAGGAAAACCTATGATTTCTTTGTATATCAGGGATTTATTATTTATATGTCATTTCAAATCAAAATCAGTCAAAAATATTTATCAATCCATGCATCCATTTTTTGTTTGTGTTAAGTACCCTGAATAGAATTTCAAATAGACAGTAAGATTTGTTGAATCAGTATGTATGTCTTAGGCCTCGCTTGTTTTTCGAAAAATCAAAGGCATAAAATAAGATTTTAAAAAGTTTGTATCCTTCATGGAAGGAGTAAATTAAGACTTTTATAAAAATGCAATTCATAGTACAAGTATGTATAAAGTTGCAAGTCAATGTAATTTGAATATTTTGTGGTATTAATAAAACAATACAGCTCCGAGCACGTTTTAATGTAGGTAGCGGGTTTTCTGCCAAACAATTCTTATTGTTTCGGGGTTGCGTGTTTGCTCTGCTCTTATTTTGTTTTGTTTTATGGACTTCAACACTGAATACTCTTCGTTATCTCCATATCCTTCTTACGAGAAAACATCCCGAAAAGAAGAAGGTACGATTTGGGCTCCATTGTGCTCTAAAAATTAAATGTTTAATTAGATTAAATTTAATAAAAAGTTATGAATTTGGCTTTAACAATAGTTGAGTAGATGAATATAATAAATCTGGGTTCACCATCATTTGCAATTTTACTGTGTTGCAGAATTTGTGCAAAGCACTAAAATTTTGCGGTATTTTCGGAATCATATTCGCAACTTAACTGAATCACATGATTCATCATAATAACAAAAGAACAGATGCACACAGTTTTTTTTTTTAAATCGCTAATTCGTTACACAAATGGTATGGTCGTATATATTGATAAAAGTAAAAACACGTCTCCTGAACAGCAGTGGACATTCTTGTCGAACATATTGAAATTTTTTAGCAATTTATTTGCATCTATTAAATGACTTCGCTACGAAGTTATACTATATAAGATTATTTGTCGTGATTTTCATTGGCAGAAAAAACATCACGTTATATTCCTCCTTTTATGATGTCCGCGGAAAATGATATCGCACGACACGCCGTTCGGTTGCACCAAAGTTACGTAGAACGTGACGTCATAATATAAGAAGCGTGTTTTAACCACTGTAACGCAATGACAACCGTGTTTGTTCAGTTAGGACTTTGTCAGTGCATTCACTTTGAGTGATTATATATTATATAAGTATTATGGACTTCAGTGAAGGCCCAGATAGCATGCTAACATTGGGCCAACGTTGGGCCATTGTCATCGGTTACATTGGGCCAATGTTGGCAAATGACATTGGCCCAATGTAAGTTTGCTCATCGGCCCAATGTTGGCCCGATATGTTGGGCCAACGTTGGCCCAATGTAGAGTGTTATTTCTACAGATATTGGCCCAACGTTGCGCCAACATTGGCCCAATGAATGCGACATTGGGCCAATGTTGGCCCAATGTCATCAAGAACGTTGGGCCAATGTTGGCAAATGACGTTGGCCCAATGTCATTTTGCTCATTGGCCCAATGTTGGCCCAATATATCGGACCAACATTGGCCAAATGTGTATAAACATTTTATTGTTACAAATCTGCATATTAACAAATCCAATCGTCTCTACAATCAGAAAAATATCTACCATTAATCCTACTTGAAAATACAAGTTAGCTTTTCTAAATTTACAAGTAGTATCAGACTTGTTAAACTTCCTACAATTTATCAAAACAAAATAAATTATCAATGATAAATTTATTGTTTCTACACAAGGAAAGTAAATGGAAGTATAAAATAACAATTTTTTTTTTGATACAGATAAAACAATAAAAAAAGTTGCCCCTTATTTAGATTGAAATTTGTATATAGTTGAATAAATTTCCAAAGTTTTCCACTCATTTTACTTATATACACTTTTTATTAACAGGTTTATAACCAATCACTGTCCTCCATTGTATTTTTGAATTTTCCTCTTTCTTTTCCTGTCTGTTCCTATCCTTCCTTCATGATCGTACGCAGTGAAATTCCATAGAAATTGCTTCGGCATACAAGCGGTTAATTCGAACAGCTCCTTTAAACGAAGAATGAATCAATTTTATTGAGCAAAGAAGAAAGAGAAATGCTGATGCCTAAAACTGTAAAATTTATGCAGTACTGAAATTACACACGTTTATTGTATTTCTAATTGATTCAGTGTATTCGAAACTATAACTACATAGAATATTCGATTAATAGAAGATTGAAGATTTCTTCTGCATTTATTATAATGTATAACTAATAGTATTTTTCAGGGGAACAGAGCACGTTAATTTGATTACTTACTTTTTAAATCCCCGTCATCTTTGAAAAAGCCGGATTTCTTTATCTGTCTTCCAATGGAATTCTTTGCAATTTTGTTTCAAAAACATGGCAACAAATACTCGATCCCCTCTTCATTTACCAAGTTATTTCCACTAATTAAATAAAATGAGAACTTTAATCATAAAAGATTTGATTTCCCTGAAACATGTGAAACACAAAGTATCTATTCCAAACTTACTTTTCCTTACAGTAGAAAATATGAGAAATTTATGAAACGAAACAGACCCAGCCAAAATTTCAAAGATATTTAAACATAAAATTTAAATTAGATTTTGATTAAGGTAAAAATTAACATAGATCAATGATACAGTGATTTTATTTTATATACAGAAAGCTAAGGACACATGCAGTGATTTGCGACTGACCTGACTAAAGCAAGTTTAATTAGAAAAAAGATAAAGATCGCATGAAATAAACTTCATATTTTGTGTCTAAAAATCTGAAATAATACTTACATTTCCGTATGTGAATGTCTGGAGATACATGTAGTTCTAAAAATCCGCATTCAAGAACACACATATCAAAGCTTTCTTTTTAACATAAAATCTTCAACCTTCTGCTGCTGGAAACATCCGAGATTAAAATGTTAGGCGTGCTAAAAGGATGCAGATTTGACCATCCTGTCCTATCAGATATCACAATTACCATAGAAACTGGCCAGTCTCACGCTGTGAAAACCCCTGTCCTAATTGCGTGGTCAGAAAATGTTCTCTTATCTCGGAAAGTGCCCCCTAAATGCAACACTTTATGAAGTGTGTGTCTTGTTCGTCTTATATCTTTTTTATACAAGTTAATTCTATTAACTTATTATTGTTTAACTTTAAGTTAAATTTATGTTACATGTATGTTTTTTTTCTCTAAAACATTCACTTTATTGAACTAGTAGTGTTTAAATATGTGTAAATTTTCACAAACTAAAAATATAACTTGATATACATCGTCATGCATGTATTTTAGGTACTCATGGTATATAATTAAATGTATATATTTAATTATTTCTTTTTTCTTTCACTTTCCATCTTTTTGTCCCATTTTATAATAAACATTTCACAGTTTCCTGAATTATGAATTCACTCCAATGTTGGTTCAACGTTGTCTATACCAAAAATTGTATCGAAAAAGGTCGTGACTCATCAATGTTGGCCCAATGTTGTACTCCCATCAAAATCTGTCAGCTTAGTGGTGACAAGCTAACAACAGTGGCCCAACGTTGGGCCAACGTTGTTTTCCCAACCAACCTTTGCCTCTGAGTAAAATATTGTAAAGTTGACATTGACCCAACATTGGGCCAACGTGGTAAACAGCGGTCCTATGTTGGGCCATTGTAGTGTCCTCACCTCAGCTTTTGAGTAAAATAGGGTTATCTTGACATTGACCCAACACTGGGCCAACGTTGTATGTTCAACAAACTATAACAAAATGAAAGCGTGATTCACCAATGTTGGCCCAACGTTGGACCAATGTTGTACTCCCAACAAAATCTGTCAACTTTGTGGTAAATAGCTAACAACATTGGCCCAACCTTGGGCCAACGTTGTGTCCCAATCAAACTCGGTCTTTGAGTAAAATAGTGTAATGTTGACATTGGCCCGACATTGGGCCAACGTTGTGTCCCCAACCAACCTCGGCCTCTGAATAAAAAAGTGTGATGTTGACATTGGCCCAACATTGGGCCAACGTTGTAAACCCAACGCCAACCAACTACCAACGGTCCAAACATTAGCCAACGTTGGGCCAACGTAGTCATGCTATCTGGGGGGTCAATATGTGGTTTTAAGGACTCGTTGCAATATTGATATTGACCTCAGACACAGAAAATGATAGCGACCTAGCAGGCTCGGTCGCTAGATATCACTTTCTGTGTCTTCGGTCAAGATCAATTGCCTTGAGACCTTATAACCACATATCGACCTACACTGAAGTCCATGATTGTATAATATTTGACTTACAGTGCTAACATAATTCTAGAGCCGTAGAAAGACACATTTAAATATATATTTTTTAAATAATACAATCTATTTTAATGCAACTACAAAGTAACCGTTACATGGAAGTGTGAAAACAAATTATTCGTCTTTGTTCCTTGATGCGTAAAGTCCGGCGGGGAAGTGAGTTGGAGATAATTGGTTATGAAGCAAGGCGAAGCCCCAGTAATTAATTAAGTTGAAAGTTTAAAGTTGAAAGACGGTAGAATTGTTTGATTAAAGCTTCAGTACACGGTAATAGTGAATTTGTATATTTGGATTTTCTAATCATCAAGGAATATACCGTGTCGGCAAAATTTTTACTGTGTCGCACGCATGCAATTTGAGTTGTTACTGTGTCGTGAGCAACACAGTAAAACAGCTCATGGAGAAACCTGGATAGATCATTAAAAATATGGCATGAAGGAATACTATTCTGGAAAAATGACGTCGCTAATTTGGTACAATTCTACGTTTGATGCAGAAAAGCCTAAGAATGACTCATTTCTGTGTTATTTTCTTTTAGAAAATAGTGTCTGCCACCGTCGCCCGCATCAGTTATTGCTTTAAAAAAATCACATATCTCCAAATCTTTGTGGGCGACAGTTGAAGAGTATGTTTTCTTAAAGAGAATTTTCTTAAATGCAAAGTGATGTCTTTTACATTTTTTTAAAAAATACGGGAAAATGCACAAGTTAATGACACCACAATTAGCATTTAGGAGGTCATATGAGAAAAACGAATTGTGTATTCTTACTGCATGGAATTCCTATGATTCAGAAAGAATGAATTTTAATTTCTTATATAACTTTCCTATTTTTGTAAAATACAGGGCTTAATGTGTATTAAAACTGTACCTTATTTATGGATATAATGTTCCTTAGAATTTACAGCGTGTTATGTACAATATTTATTGAATTTGCCTACGTAGTTTTAATTCTATATCATTGTAATGGTGGTATAGTTTTTACTACTATTTTTACGCTTTACTATTGAAATACATAGAAATATGACATTTTTAAGCCTATTTCGTGAAAATGGTTTCTTTGTAAAAGGTTGGATATCTTTTTAAAGATGAAGACAAATTAGTCAGGTATTTCAATATGTAACGATGGGGTAAAATCAAAGCTATTGATATAAAACAAAAAAAATAACATAAAATGTCTTCTCGATAGATTGTTTGATAAATAATTTCACAGTTTACTTTAATGTTGTAAAAATGTTGCGTTTATTGCGTTACTTATGTCCACAACGTGATATGTTGAACGTAGTCACGTTTACAGTACGAGTATAAATATCTTTACATTTAGAATATGCACGATCTAAAAGATATTGTTCAGATGATATATATGTACTTGTAACGGGAGAGGAGAAAATGCAGAGGACCAGACCACGATTCGAACCCGGGCCCCCTGAAACACCAGTCAGGTGCTCTATCAACTGAGCTATCTGGCCACCGGCGATCGAACCCGGCTGACCGCCAAATACTGTTAGTAAAACATATTTTCAAATAAAATAAGGAGATGGAAAGATTCAGAATTGTGAATTTTAATAGAGAGGGTTATTTTCTTACTGTTTGAGTTTGATTTTTTAATGTTCTTCAAGGAAACTGGGGGTGTTGGGTGGGTGGGGGGGGGGGTCCGATCCACTGACTTTATTAGTACGAAAAAAAACTAAATGACTTTAAGGACAAAGAATGGTAGAAGAATTTACACACGGAGATGGAAAAATTATCAAAATGTTTGTTTAATGTTGGAAATTGTTTTGGCCTTGGTCCTAAAGACTGTAGCAGAGCCAATGGTTGTAAAGAAAAAGGTGACTTTTGCCAGTTACTGCTTGACGTCTTCAGTAGAAAATAGGACTAGTGGAATCTTTTTGGTGTTGGGAAATCTACAGCACATCAAGGGTGCGATGCCATTAGAAAATATCTGCTTGAATATAACAATTATTTATTTTGCAGAAGAATAAAAGGGAGAAGAAAATTAACAGTGATCGATCTAAAAAAAATGAACAATACAAATATTTGAATAGGAAATTCACACGAACCCCTAGAAATTCACGGTGGGATCAGGTGCCAAGGAGCTCGAGGATTCTTTCAACGAGTTGATTTAAATTCCTGTAACATTAACTTATATTTGAGTAGCAAGGCTGAATCAAAAATAGAGAAAGGTAGAACAACGTCATGAAGAGGTAAAAGGTGATGGAGCCCGAGCGATTGATATATCATAACATAACTCCTGAGCATTCCCAAGGAGACAAGTTGAATAGTAAGGACACTCCTTATTGATCCTATAGGGCATTTTTTTGCAACCACATGTATATCTTTGTAGACATAAACAAGGGGTTTGCCAGAAAGGGTGCAAGTTGCCATCTTTAATGTGAATTCAAAAAATTATTTCGGAGGAGATAATGGCTCCTTGTTTAGAGTTTTGCCATCTAGCCACCATGTTTACCAACAGATATTTTACACGCCTATGCATACATAACCGAAACAACACTTAAAATGAATATTTATGCAATAAACAAAACCAAATACATACATATGTAAATTTGCTGAGTATTCATACGACAAAATTTACACAAATGAACTAATAAATTGCTACAAAGTGTATGTAAAAGTTAATTCATACCTAGTCCTGACCAGGTGTAAATTTACTCAACTGTGCAGAATTTGCATATGATACCCCATTCATACGACGAAAAATTGCTTATGTTTGGAAATTTACATATGAGTAAAATGTACACACATTAGTAAAAGTTAATTTGCTATGCGTTCAGACGAAATTTATGTACTATAAGTAAATCCTTATATTTTCATATAAAAGATTCAATGTGGAGTTGTATAGTAAAATGTATTGTTTTACTATTTGGGTATAACATTAACTTTTGAATGTTCCTTAAAGAAAGAAGGGGGAAATCCGATCCATTTATTTTTTTGGTTCGGAAAATGCAAACTTAATAACTTTAAGGAAAAATTTAAAAGCTAAAAAAGGAAAATTAAATAAAATCATTGTTTAAAATTTGAAAATGCCTTGGTCTCGATCCTTAAGTCTATAGAAGAGCCGTTGGGTGTTAAGAAAAAGATGGCTGTTGCCATCTACTGAATGGCGTCTTCAGCAGAATAAAGTACGACTGGGAACTTATTTTGTGTTTGGAAATCTACAGTATATCAAGTTTGCGAGGTTATTATTCTGCTTGAATATTATATGTATTTTCCAGAAGAATGAAATGGGCAATCAATTTAAAAAAAAATCCAACGTAACAAATATATGAATAGGAAATAAACACATAAACACATTGCCATAATTCATGGTGGGACCGGTGCTAAGGATCGAGAATACTTAAAAATGCTTATTTTCAACTGGGTTGTTGAAATTCCTGTATCATTAATTAATATGTCAGTAGCTTGCCTTGGTTTAAAAACAAAGGAAGGTAGAAGAAATTCAATCTGTAATGGCCCGGGGCCCGGGCGATTTATTTAATGCCTATTCCTATCATAGCCCCGGAGCATTCCCATGAAGACTACTTGAATTGTAAGGGGACTACTTATTGATCCTGCAGGGCACAGGTTTGCGGGACCACAGCTATATCTTTTTAATTTAGAGGCATAAACATAGGTTTGTCAAAAGGGTGCAAGATGCGCACGTTTTAAAATTTAAATTTTTTCTCAGAGGACACTGGAAATATAGTGTGGATTCTTGATTTCAGAGTTGAAAAACCATTTGTGGAAAGAACTATGCTAGAACAACCTAGCGTATCATATAAAGACTTTAAAACAGTACCCTTATTAAAACTCGAATTACTTTCATATGTCGTTGAAGCAAAGCAAAGATGACCATAAAAAAATCCAGTTTGATATGTTTTGCTTTCCAGCCGCCGTACTAACAGACAGATATTATACATTCAACAATGCATAAACAACCAAAACAACACTTCAAATGGAGATTTATTCCATAAACAAAACAAAATACATACATAAGTAAATTTGCTTCGTGTTCATACGACAAAATTTACACACATGAACTATTAATTTGCGACAACATGTTTGCAAAAATTAATTTGCACCTAGTCCTGACCAAGTGTAAATTTACTTCACTGGGCAGATGCATGTCAGCAAATCAGTTCATACGACAAAAATTGCACGTGTAAGTAAATTTACACGAGTAAAATATACTGAGGTATGCAAATCATGTCGTATGAATGGGGTATGAGTAAATCACTTCATACGACAAAAATTGCAGATGTGAGTAATTTACTTATGTGTAAATTATACTGAGGTATGCAAATCATGTCGTATGAATGGGATATAAGTCTATATTCTTACCACTTTAACTTTGTTACTCAACTTCAAAGAATAACAATTTACTCTGATCTTTTTATCACATTTTGATTAATATTCCATGTTGATTATACATGTATTATGTTTAGTCTTATATAGATACCTTAAGTAATCAAATTGTTTTCTCAGGCCTTTGATGACTTTGCCAAGTGCAATTCTCCTGCAGAAGAACCGGAAAGCAACATCCTTTTACCATGAAAACAAATTATGATACAGATACCACAGTGTTTCCCGGATAATACCTACGATGGTTTTATGAATTATTTAAGTAAAAAGAATTGTTGCTTCAAGTAATTATGCAATTCTATTGGTTTTGATTTATTATTTAAACAGCACTTTTTGCACTAGAAATATTTGCTGCCCAATTATTTTTCTTCTATTTCAATCACTACGAAGAATGCTTTTTAGTATACGCATTGTGCAATACTGAAGAAGAACATATGGACTTTTTTTCCTCAAGAAATTTTTTTTGAGTTGAATTTTCGCTAAAACTGCACAGCTACTAAAACTTGCAGTATTTCTTTTTCACACTTGTATATCCTCTTGTGTTTAGATTTATCCCTCAATATCATTGTTATTATGATGTAATAATAATGTAATGTAATAATCTTAAAAATAATTCTTTTTTTTTTTCTTAAATACTCGTAGTATTTTTCAGTTAAGAATATTGATTAGTTGTCCCTTTTTGCTCATCATTTATTTACCAAATACTGTAAAATAATCTTTTCGATGGACCATACATGTATTTTATGTATTTTCATGGTTAGAGGAAACGTGAGATATGGAGATAACGAACAGTATTCAATATCATTAAAATATACCAAAAAGGAGTAGAGCAAACACGGACCCCCAAAACTTCAGAGGTTGGATCAGGTGCCATGGAGGAGTGGTCATCGCCTGCCAACCGGTCACACCAACCATATGCTCCTTGTCATGATTGGGAAATAACGGAAAATTCAGGATATAAAAAATGGACAAACAATTAGTATGAAGAGCGTCTTTCAGCATTTGACTCAATGATAAATTGAATTTGTTGAGAAGGTAATTGTATCGACCTAGTCTTACAAATTTATGACTTTAAACGAGACTGTCCATATCCTTGCTTCATCTTCTTGTTTGACAATAGTTTAATTCGTTTTAGAAATCGTTCATACGTAGAACATGTTCTTGCGTATCGAATCAAATGAGATATATAAACTCCGTATGCAGGTGATGAAATTATATTGCTGCATAAGTAAGGGATAAAAGAACAATAGAAAATTACAGTCATCACGTTTATCATAGAGCTTGGTTGTTAGATTACCATTATCGCCTTTCTCTAGTAAAATATCCAAGTATGACACAGATGTGTCAGACTCTGTGAAATAATATAGGAAACTAAATACTAGTATATTGGTTCGTACATCGAAAACCACGAAAGTACCCCCCCCCCCCCCCCTCAAAAAATGATTTCACAGTATCTAGTTTGCTAGTTGAAATAAGTATCCAAACGCACGTTGTGCATATCTAATCACACATAAGGAAAAGTCCGATTTGGCAATGTACGAAAATATTGAGTGTACAAGATTGATAAAAGAAATAATATAGGTTAAATACTTTTTTATCTTTATGATATACCAGAAGCTTTAACAGTGTAATGCCAATCCTTACAGCTGTATAGCGTTATCATGCTCTTGCCACATGCACACCGTAAACTATACACATTAACTATAAAATCACGTGTTAAAATTGTTTTGATTTAAATTATTTACATTGCGTTTTAAACAACCAAAAACATTAATTTATTAAAGTTTTTGAAATTGATGAAATAATTGACATATCTGTTAAATTAAGAAATAACTTACACATGGAAAAATATGATAAAAAAATACCTTTATTTTTTTCTCCTGAGTATTTGTTTTATGATCAATGATAATGTACCACAATACAAACTAAAATCATGTAAAAATTGTGAACGATTGTATCATACTTGTATCAGTTTATAAGAGTTTTGAATAACCCATGAATAACTTTTTTCTGAGATATCATAAAAACTTAAGTGTTCGGTGTATATGGGTTCGATTTAAACTATATCTATTAAGTATATACTGAATAGATTGGGCAACAGGCTTAAAGCCTATGAATACCCTCTCTATACAATAGGTCAAGGTTACAATACAATGAACAGAGTGGATATTTACAACATATATATATATATATATATATTTAAATATGCTCCCATACGCATTCACGCACTCTCTCTCACACACACAAGTACACCCTGACTCGCACATATCCAAATCAAAATAAGCATAACAAATATAAATATGTATAGAGTGACAAGAATGCATATAAAAAGGAATGTGTTAAAAAACGTTTGGTTAACTTGATGTAAATGGGTTCAAAAGAGGATCCAAAGGATGGTGTGCTTTACGACCCCCGGTTATTGACCAAAATTAAATAAAGATCTAATTTTAACTTTAATTTTTCCAAGACCTTAAAAATTACTGATATGTGTAACCTCAAAGAATGCTACAGTTACTCTAACCAAAAATAGAAACATAATTTGGAAGAAATTTATCTTACTTTTGGTAATGGTACTATGTTTACAATCCCTTGTCCATCCAGTGAAATTTGATACCGCCCATCTTTTGAAAGCCTTACAATATATGAACGAAAAAAGGTACATTTTTCTTGTTTGGACGCTTATGGTCATTGTATTTCAATGGCATCTACCTTAAGGTGTAAAGAGAAATTGTACCCATCGGCTAAATATTGTTGTGCAGAAAATATTGTAAGAATTAACGGGCCTTTCGCGTTATATACAAATTCACTAACTTGTCTTGTTTAAATTCCTATCCGGTATCACCGTTTTGGGACTAATAAATGAACGAATAAAACTTACAAAAGAATGCATATAATGCTTTGATAAGTTTTCTGAAATTATCTTTTGGTTTGGTAGCACATTAATGGTGGAAATCCTTGTTTATCTCTTAATATTCTTTCCATTTCTATTTTCTCAGGTAAGTTTATTGCAGCATAATTTTCCGTTTGTAAAATGTCCACCGCTTCTGATCTAAAATAATTGTCAATTGTATCATCTACTAATTCAATGTAAGGAGAAACGTTAATGTTAGCATTAGGTTCTTTTTCACTGTGCACTACATCTAGATATGTTCCGTCTGCATTGTTAGGATCTATATATGGTCCCCCTTCGTCTGTAAGAGTTAAGGTGTTTTCGCCTGGTCCGGGAAATTGTTCGTAACCCTCGTCTTGTTCCTCTATTATTTCATAGTCGGGATCGAAATACGGACTCTCTGGATTGGTTGTTTTCAGTTCGTTTGGAGAGTCTTTTGATTTTGGAATACTTGGGAGGCGCATCAATTCCTTTCGTCGTTTTCTCAATGTTATTGCTCTATATGATTTCGAAAAAAAAATCTTCATGTAAATAGAGTTTCTAAATTAAGGACAGATGATACAAACAATTTTTTTTCTTTGAAAAAGATTAAATATCAAGTCACAAGTTTAGAAAAGTGGATGGTTCTTAAAATTTTTTCTCCAAAGAACTGGAATATGAAAAAGACTTGGAAAATATTAGTCATATTTCAAAAAAAAAAAACAAATATAGACAAATCATATTCAGTAAGGTTTACAGGTGAAAATGAATTTCAGAATATGTTATCTTGGCGCTAAAAGTGTAATATAAACTTAAGAAAAATATACCGAGCCAGGTGAATTTTATTAGGAAAAGCTGAATGGTAAAAATCAGCCCATGTGATATTGCAAATATTTTGTCATTTCGATCTTCCTCTTAAAATTCCACTGGCTTGGTATATTTTTCTAAGGTTTATATTACACTTTTAGCGCCAGGATAACATATTCTGAAATTTTTAAAGTTAATAAATTATGGAGATAAAGAACGGTATTCAATATAAAAGACCATTAAACAACACAAATTAATTGTATTTGCTGAAAAAGTCATTTTGTCGACCATAGAAATAAGGAAATGATGGCCTTTAACGAGACTGATGATTCCCTTGTTTCATCAACATGTTTGTCAATAATTTAGCTCGATTTAGAACTTTTCATACGTAGAGCATGCTCTTACGTATCGAATCAACTAAGAAAAATAAACTCCTTGTGCAGGTTATACGAGTATATTGCTGTTATAAGTAAGGTGACGTTGTAAGGTTACGATAAGCGTGTTTTATAGTAAAATATTCATATATAAGACAGATGTTTCAGATCCGTAGTACCTTTAATCTCAAGCTCATTGCGATATATCGTGTCGACATACGAATATAAAAAAAGCAATTATTTTATTTTTTCGATCCTTTGTTACACCTGGCAAAAAAGAAACAGTAAATAAAATAAAATAAAAAAAAGAGAGTTCCATGTGATGTCCATCTATACCATGGGTCCCTTAACGTTGATTCTAACTCTCAGAATATTTTGTTGATTTACCTTTTATTCTAATAGAATATTTTGACACCATAATGTGATCCAAAATCTAGTTTTAAGAGAGCTTTAATTTACTCAGAGTGAAATTCGCATCACTTTCGGACATAACAGTGTCTCTTGATCAAAATGTCAAAGTAGTATAGTGGAGACGATTTTTCATCCATGTACACATGAATTTTGTAAATTCGAACTTCTGATTTATATTCATAACTTCAATCGTTTGGCTTATAATTTTAAAAAAATCATTTAACACGACTTATTAGCTTAGTTTTGCTGAAAATTCACATACATTTAAATAAAGCAATGAAGCTTTTCAGTAAATTTTATTTTTTCTGCGTCACTGTTTATAGAAGATAAAATTTGTACAAGATGACAGTAAATTATCTTCAATTCTTGATTTTTGTTCGCTAAAAGTGAGATTGGAGCTTCTTGTCAACAAATTTGAATTCTCCTCAGGAAAGAAAAGGTTCACGTCAAGTTGGTTATGAAAAGCTAAAATAAGAAAAAATTGCAACAATAACAACGACGACAGACAACTGACAATTTCTCAGATAAGTTCACTTGAGCGTGCAGCTCGGAATAAAAAAGATTTTAGTTAATGGTTGAAAGTCAAGAAAATTCAGGAAGAGTAAAGGTTTCATATGACATTCTAAAAGATACACGTCTGATCTTGTATTTAATTTTTCTGAAAAATTTAATTTTAATCTAATTTTTAACGAAACTTTAAGAACACAGACCTTATTTTGTATATGCTAACTGCAAAACTGACAGCAAATATAAGTGCAACCGCAAATCCCACCGCAACTGCAACATACATGAATCGTAACAACATGATTACATATAAATAATGAGATGTACATTTAATGCTGAACATTGCTCTGAGAAAAATTCAAAACTCTTTCCTTCATTTGTTCAAAACTCATACATTTTTTTAAATAATATTTCCACAACAAAAAATGTTGCAAACGGCAAAAAATAATAAAATGTTTGACACAATTATTACAGTTAGAAAATTTCAATGCGAGAAATCAAACCCAGAAAATATTTTTTAAAAAATGAAAAAAAAGTTTTTGCAATTTTTAATTGTTAAATTTAAAAGAAAATGATTTCCTTTAAAAAATCTGACCTTCAAAGCTTTATGCTTAAAAAAACAATATATATTTATCAGTGTCATCTTACGAAATATTGCTGTATGGGAAAAGTCGGTGTTTGTTTCTTTACTTCCTGCAGACATTGTAGTATCTAGATAAAAACAGATTATCAATGATATCATTGGGTTTGTAGATAACAGACATTGTCGTCATATGATGCTACTATTATGTAAAAGCATATTCTATAAATTTACAAAGACTAAAATCTAAATACTTGGTATTTTCAAATTGAACCTAGAATAGATATAGGTGCACAACATTTTTCCTTTAACTTTAACTTTTCTATCGTCAACTTCCCTTACTTATGCAGCAATATACCTTCATCACCTGCATACGGAGTATTTATATCTCAGTTGATTCGATACGCAAGAGCATGCTCTACGTATGAACAATTTCTTAAACGAGGTAAATTATTGACAAGCAAGTTGATGAAACAAGAATATCAACAGTCTCGTTTAAAGTCATCATTTCGTAAATTCTATGGTCGATACAATGACCTTGTCAGCAAATACAATTTATCATTGAATGAAATGCTGACTGACGTTTTTCATACCAATTGTTAGTCCATTATTTATACACTGAATTGACCACGGATTTTTTCCGTTATTTCCTGATTATGACAACGAGCACACGGCGGGTGTGACCGGTCGGCAGGGGATGCTCACTCCTCCATGGCACCTGATCCCACCTCTGATGTTTCGGAGGTCCGTGTTTGCTCTGCTCTTATTTTGTATATTTGTTTAATGGACGTTGAGATTGAATACTGTTCGTTATTTCCATATCCTTCTCCTAAAAATTATATTTTAAAAATTTTGATCAAGTAAACAAATTATTATTTGCATCATCTTTTATTTGCAATTATAAGTGGAATACTGTTTTATTCCTCTTTGGTATTTTTCTGTTATGTCATGGCAACCATAATATATATTTAAGGTAGGTCACTAGTCAGCTTTTTGGAAAAGTTCGCTCAGAACCTCTTACTTCAAAACTATTTATCAAAAATCAATTTTTATAACATATTAAATTTCAACAATGTTAATGTTTTAACATTCAACAAAAAAACTGCTCAAAAGCTACAAAAAAGCAAGATTTGTGAGGGACTATTTTTTGTGGTGGAAGGATATTTAGCAGATAATTCTGCAAATCTTCACATTTATTAAATTTGATATCTTGGACTTATAGCCTCACATACTTTTACTCGGAGAATATTTTCCATTATGATATTGCTAGGAATATTTAATATAGGTCTTAATTTATATTTTTAAAATAAGTTTTACACCTTCATTCAACAAACTTTGCCAAAAAATTAGTTAATATACAATTATCACCATTTTTTTGTCTGAAAAACACATATTTTGACCTATATTTCAATATTAACATTACTGACCCCAACTTTTTCTTTCATTATTTTAAAGTACTCGATACTTGTGACTGATCAGCACTTAAGTCGTATAAAGCTTAATTAAGAAAATGTTTTATTGCCTATTTAGTTTTTTTAATACCCCAAAATATGTTACTTTTTAGTGCAAAAAGTTCACACAATAATTTACGTGCATTTATTTGCAAGATATTTTCAATGATAAAAATCATTCCAAGTATTTTTACGTAAAATAAGATTATATTTTTTTTCATATTTGTTTACATTTGATAAATATAATAAAGGTTTAAGTAATTAACCAAATGTTAAAATTTAAGTGCAAAAAGGTCAACTTTATTGTACTGTAGATCAGTAAGATGAACACTTACCCTCTATTTTCTCTGCGATTTTAAGTCACTCTATAGAGTACTATAGAGTACTTATCCAAAATATACTTCTCAATAAATCCTTGATTTAATAAATTTCACGAGTGACATACCTTAATGTAGGATAGATCAATGTTTTACCTGTTATATTTTCCAGCGGTGCAGGGAATTCAGAATAAAAATATTTGACACCTGGAAAAGTAAGAGAGAACTGTTTTAAATTTAAATGTGAATTAAACAATAGGAAAACGTAGACAAAAGTCTAATGAAACAATAAAATGTTCCAGGAGCAAACATGGACGTCTTAGAACATGGGGTAGCAAACATCCCTGACAACTAATTAATATTGCAGCTTATTTTTTATCATGATCAAATACACTGTACTCAATTCAGTATAAATATGGCCTAGGAAATTGTGTAAAAGAATAGATATATTTTCATCTTGAGCCAGACTGTAGTGGTATCAACTCTAGCCAAATGTGAATATGACTTTAAATTATATTGGAAATACCTTTGTGCCATCAACCTACTTGTCAGAGTTCCATCTCATTTAAAAAAAAATCGTACCTCGAGTTGATCATAAATTTAGTAGATAGATTTTTATCAATTACTTTCTCTAATAAAATATTCAAATATGAAGGAAATGTGCCAGACACCATGTTGGCTTTCATTTCGAGTTAATGCAATGTTCGAAAAAAAAAATACAAATCATTGTCTCAAAGAATACTTACAAATACTTGCATTTTCTTGAAGCTGTGCAGGGAAAAGGGGTATATACCCGTTAGATATACTTAATTTATCCTGAACGAGACAAGTTGAGTTCGTTTTGTCACTGTCTTGTACCTTTGATATAACACAATGCCCAATCCGCTGTAACATTCTAAATGTAAATGAGATGAGAAGACGTAATTAAGTATTGCCATATTCTGGCTGATTAATTTCAAATTTGATATTCTTTTTATATTATTGTTTAACATTCAATGAAAATAATTTTTTAAAAACCCGAAGCCTCAAAAGAAATGAAAAAAAAACTATTTAAAAACAACTAACTTACTTACAGAAATGAGATAGAACAACTCCAAATATATAATAACGTAAAATAATGAAACTTGCTATGTTCATTTAAAAAAAAATTATTTTGTGAACTCAAGATACGTTGTTAATACATACTGGCATAATGTTGGTCTGTCTGTTGTATTTCTGAAGAATTCTTTGAAACAAGGGATTGCAAAGTTAATCACCAAGAAAGAATCACCGAACACACCAGGATCTCGACATGGTGAAAGAATACCTACAAAACAGAACATTTCAATTATATTAATGAAAGAAAGTTCTCCGATATTTAGTTTTTTTTAGCATGATACTGATTTAACAGGATAGAGTGCCCTTTTTTCTGAGGAAATTTGGATGAATTTATTTGTATAGTTACTGTTATACATATTTTGGTTGTATCTTATACACACAGTTTAAATCAAATCTGTAAGATATCAGGAGTTTGATGTTCAAATGTCCTTCATTCTACTATCTCTCTTAAAAAAAAACATTTATTTTCTTTTTTAATTAAAAATCATCTTTGAAAAACTTTGAATAAATAGAAATCGACATTGATTTCTTTTTAAACTTGCTTTGGATATAAACTACTGTTGTAGTTTTCTTTAAGTAATGACCATTCCTTTTAAATTGCTTTTAGAGAAAAAAAACTGAAAGTAAAGTTTATAAACTTACATTGAGAGATGGATTTCCCTGTTAAGTCTTCTAAAGTGTCCTTCATTTGCAGAGCAATAGATCGCCATGTAATCTGGGAACAATTGGAATCAGTGGAATTTTCAATATTCTTCTTTAAACATGAGATCAGGTTTAATATATAGCTGGAAAATATGCATATTTCAATGAAATGTTAAAAGGCTGTTCATGTAGTAAATAGAAAATGGAGAAGCGGTTTATAAAATGGGGTTTACTGTCCCAAGTTATGTTGTAGCGTATAACATATGTTAAAAAAAAAATTCATTCCCTATTATTTAATTTCACTGTACATGATAAAGATAACTTTTTCCTTTAAAAATAGCTTGGTATTGGACATATCTAATTTTTTTTTTAAATTTCTAGTCGAGAAGTACGTTTTTGACGATACAAATCATGATGTAGGCAACTTATGTTATACGTGTATTTATGTACATAAAGGAATTTATGTGATCTAAATGTGTATAAAATTGCGTATTTTTATTAATCACCATTTTGTTTGAATGCATGGGTCACGAAGGGATTTTTCGGGTTCTATATTTAAGCGCCCTCTAGTTACGACTATTAGCCTTATCCTTATCAAAATAAATTTGAGCTATAAAATGTGATTGACAAATTTTACCCACCACCACCCCTTCAATCCTCCATAACTATTGTTATTGTAGAAAATACATGTACTTGTTTCTTTTGTATAAGGTGCCTATTGATATTGTAGAAAAAGATGTACATGTACTAGTTTCTTTTGTATAAGGTACCTATTGTTATTGTTGTAGAAAATATATGTACTAGTTTTCTTTTGTATAAGGTCTGGGATATTTTTGGGGCCCCACCTTCTGCTGCATTCTCAAATTGTAAAATCTGTAATCTCACTTGGCATTTGTAATAAATGCTCTATGCACACAAACACACCCTCTTTATTATTTAACATGCTGCAGAACAGAGCTGCAAATGTACTTTAGGTTCACATGAACCGAATTGTTCATCATTTTAAGTAGCACATAAAATATTAAAAAAATCTGTTTTCCAATCAAGTGGCGTGTTACCACTTCAATTAAATTATTTCCATATAAAGCGCTGACCTACAGTAATCACTATTACTTGGGATATCAGGAACACACTGGTTCTTTATTTCTTTTGTATAAAAAGACTGATTGAGACATGGCGTTTCTGAAAATAAAAATCGTAGGCTATCAAAATCGTTTAACATTAAAAGAGCTTTTTCATCCTAATAGAAATAAACTTACCACACACTTCCACGCCACAGAGTTCCCAGCGGACATCTGTGTCATTGGTAAAGCACCATGGCTCCTCTCTATCGAAGTTCCGACAGTAGTTCTCTATTGCGATGCTAAACCTATCATAACCGTGTTCGTGTGGGCTCTTGGCATCCCATCTTTGACATGCTCTACCAGTTTCTGTTATGTTTTTGGTTCCTTGGTATAAAACTCCAGGCAATCGACAGTCAGTTGAGATAGATTCTGTTTTAATATCTTTAAGAACAAAACGTTTAGCAAAAGGGGTTTTTTTTCTTTAAAGAAAGGTTTTTGAAATAATGTTTTAATATGATACCTTACATTAAAATATATCATGAAAGAATAATACATAGTTGTTAATATTTTTCCTCAATATTTACAAGTATTCTTCCAATATCCTAAAAATTACACTTGCTTTTTGTATTTTTTTAATGCGGTTTTGGTTTAGTGTAGCATGTATATTAAGGAAATTGACACAGACCAAGCGTGTATGTTGAAAACTCCTGGCGAAAGTATATACATGTACTGTATTTCCGAATGCACTGTCTGTCACTTGTTCTTTAACCACACTGTGCTCTTGTTTCAGCAGTGGGGTTATGATCTATTTAAGCTGGTTATATGTATGGAATTCACAGGACTTCCATTTCTTCATGATTCAACATGTATTTTAAATCTTTTCTCTATAAAATATATATATATATATGTTGATATTTCTTAAACGGATATGATAATAAAAAATCATGTACTTTTATATGTGATTTATTATATATGTAAACAAGATATTTTTTTTGAAACACCGATGCCACTCTATGGAAGTTTATGGCAAAGGTTTAAGTTTCTCCAATGCAAGAAAAACTTATAGGTAATGGTCAAAAGATAAAAAAAAAAGTTGTTATCCAACGAAGAACTTATCTTAATAAATATAAGTGTGAAATTCAAAATTCTAAATCTATGGTCAATATTACTTCTGATGATTGGTCAAACTTCGAAGTCAAGACCGAAGTATATGAATGCGAAAAGGCAAAAAAATATTTGTGCACATGGAAAAGTCTTTTCACAATAAATACAAAAGAGAAGAATGTAAGAACTAGCACAAACTGAAAAAAATGTTGCCAAGGTTTTGATTTTATTTTATACTATTTATTTTTATGAAGATAAAACATGCAATAATGATACCATTTGTCACCATCATCATCATTTTTTTCATAATCTACTTTTGAATTTAAAAAAAAAATTAAATATGAATGTAGTATACAAAACTATTTCATGTTGATTATTGTAAATCGATGTCTTTCATTCCATTTATAAGATATTTCATTTTCTATATACTAATGAAAAAGTTTCACGATCGACAATATTATAAAGTAATTGCTGACAAGTTAAATTACCTGTAATGGAATAGAAAAGGGTTCCAATAAGCAACTTAAAAGCTATCATTTCAGATTTGTTCCATTAGAGTTACATGTTAAGTTAACATATTGAATAGCTTGAACAAGATCACAACAGGATTGAACTTCCTTTCTTTGTATACACTGTATATATATATATATATATATATATATATATATATATATATATATATATATATATATATATATATATATATATATATATATATATATATATATATATATATATATATATATATATATATATATATATATATATATATATATATATATATATATATATATATATATATATATATATATATATATATATATATATATAAAGAAAACATTGATGTAACCATCAATTGTCGCTTTGGTAATAGATAAAGTGAACAGTGGAAATGAGTCTTCATCATTAAACCGCTTCAATATGTGTGAAAAAGGCATGCGTCTAAATGATAGAGACGATAGTCGAGAATATTTTGAAAACTTGTAGTAGGATGAAAATCGAACTAAAGCGGTACCCTATTTAAACTTTATCAATTCCTCAAGTAAATTTTGGCTGCCTGAAATATAAATTGAAACTAAACTCATACAATATCTATTTTTAAAAATGTATTTCACTTTAAGAATATTAAACACGAACTGTGTAAAGTACATTTTTATGCGATTAGAAAAATTCAATGTTCTAAAAAAAAGGGACCTGTCGTTTTTTCGATAGTAAATGAGAAGCAACTTTATATATTAAATATCAAAAACATATATATTTTTGCAAATTTACTTTATAGAAGTAAATATATTATTTATCTCGTAATTTAGGAAGGGAAAGAACATTCTGATTGACAATCTTTTTAATGCTTAGAAAACCTTTAATTCTAAATAACTTCTCCCACCTCAATCCCCATACACCAACACTTAAACTTATATGTATAGAGCAGCCCGGTCCTCCTTTAAAAATTGATAATACCATTATGTTTTGCGCATATTTTTATACAACATTATTACCAATGAGAGAGAGAGAGAGAGAGAGAGAGAGAGAGAGAGAGAGAGAGAGACCTTTCGAATGAATTAAGAGGTTTGGTACATTACAGATCCATTGATTTTTTTTTTTTTTGGTTGATTTTTATATAAAGGATATTTTAAAAGAAACAATGATATACTTTTGAAAAAAAACCTTTTTTTCCTAAATTTTTTTTTTCTTTTTTAATCGATTACATGTAAAGCAGACTCTATCTCAGACGACTGTCGTTTGCCAGGAGTTTTATATCGAGGAACCAAAAACGTAACAGCAACTTGTAAACCATGTCAAAGATGGGATACACAGAGCCCACATAAACACGCTTATCATGTGGTTGGCATCACAAAAGAGAAATACTGTCGGAACTTCGATAGAGAGGAGCCATGGTGCTTTACCAATGACACGGATTGTGCCGTGGAAGTGTGTGGTCAGTTTATTAGGATGAAAAAAAATTATTTGAATGTTATTTGAGCTCGATAACCTAAGAATTTTTATTTCTTAAATATTTTTTTTTTCAGAAACCCCTTGTCTCAATCAGTCTTTTCATACAACAGAAATAAAGAACCAATGTGTTCATAATATCCCAAGTAATAGTGAATAATGCAGGTAAGTGCTTTTTATATAAACCATAAAATAAGAACCTTCCGTCATTTACATGTACATAATGAGGATTTTTTTTAAAAAAAAAACCATTTTAAGGGGGCCGACTATAGTTTCCATTGCGCAATTTTTCGCACATCATAGTAAAATGAAGCGTATTTACTTTTTTATGCAACTTTTTTCGCTTAATTATTAAAATTAAACAAAATTAAGAAATTAGAGGTATGAAAATGTAATTACACTGTGATATAATTAATTTTTTAGCCGATTTGCAATTAATAGGTTGGTTGACGTCGTTGCAGTGCGTTTTTAACGTTATTATTATCTGTAGCTCTTAAAGAAAGGGGTAATAAAAATATTATTAAAGAAAAAGTAATAAACATAAGCTCTTGAAATTTAAAACATAGAAATTTGAGAATATCTCCAATATCTTAATTATGTTTCCATGTGAATCCATTGTGTACGTCATATTTTGTAATACTCTATAAAAATAGTAAAATTTGCTAATTTTTTGCATTTTGAGATGCCCCCTCGGAAAACAAGACGGTAGAATTTTGTGTTTCTTACATATATTATACAATATAGTATTACTCATCAAATATTATAGTTTGAACAAAATGTCTATTGTAGTATTTGTATAATTTGCTTTAAAGTGCTAAAAATTGGCATTTTCCTATATAATTCTATAGTATATGTACCTGTATTTTGAGACGGTCCCTCGATAATACCTGGACGGTAGATTTTTCCCAAACTTTGCATGAACACTGAAGTTAACGTAAGTTATATATGGTATAAAAATGAAGAGTTTCGCTATTGTAGTTCTCACACAATAAAACTATAGACGGCCCCCTTAACTTAATATTGTACATTAGATGTCCAAAATTTAATAAGACGAAGTTTTATCCTCATATTCATACTATTTTTAGAGATATGACGTCACAATTGGACTATTCCGTCAATCGGATTAATAAAGTCCATTAAATTTTGTTATTTTCATGCAATTCAATACATCAATATTTTGTAATACAGCTCTTCAGAAATTATGAATTGTTTTATTTCATAATTAAGAATACACTAGAAACTTGCAGAATGTTTATATAAATAAAAAATACATAGCATAGATCTAGAGAGGGTGGATGGCAGTCGGGGGTGCCTTCCCTACCCCTCCCCCACCTAATAAACACTTCAATTCAAAATATTTGGACAATTTTTCTACCCTTTTACTTTATTGACTCCTCAGATAAATTTATTCCTTACACACGTCGTTGTTAACAAGGAATTGAAATAGCACTCACCTCAATTTATGTACAGTGGACACTACACATGTAGATATCCGGACGCTCCAATTTTTTCATCGGAGCGGAATTTTTAACCTTATTTTATCTTAATTGGTAATTCAGGTATCCGAACGCTTCACATATCCGGACAATTTGACTAGGAACCAAAACGTCCGGATTAAATGAGGCTCCACTGTACATGTAATGTTTTGATTCATTCTGTCAATTTACGCAGGAAAAAGGAAAAGAAGCTTAACTCAATTCAATAACTTTTGATAAGGATCGAAGATAACATCGTAGTGTAGTGTTGTTAAACTGCGGATTTAAAAAAGGGGGAAAATATTAAATATTAAATACATTTAAATAAAAATCCAGCAAGTTAATTCTTTCCTATAGCTAGCAGCATTGCCTATTTTGTTTTTAAAAAGGGGTTTTAGTATACCTTTCTAGACATGCTAGATTTATTAATTTTCAAGGTAAAACGAAAAATGACTTCAGAATCCCTTCTTTTCATACCTAGTCCCCTCCCCCGATCTCCAAACACTACGGACCCCACTAAAATTTGGAACAAAAACAATGCTTTTATTAAATTGAGCACTGACAGTTTATTGTGGACAGGGCATTATTATTTTTTTTATTTTGTTTATTTCGTTCACACATTATTTTTTTTTATTCTGTGAAGAGAATTTTATTACTAAACACTAACAGTATTTCTTACCTATAAAACTTAATGGCGGAAATGATTCGTACATCATATTCATAATCACTCAAACTTAATTAGTAAATGATATCATTGATTTTAAATTTTCAGTGAAACCCTTTGCTTAGGAGAATATACACATGGGAGGACGTTTTAGTAATAATCAAACAAAATTAAGTTTAATCAAGAGAGAGAATTACAACTACTCAGTGAAGTTTATAGCTCAATTTAAAGAGAAGATATACATGCAGATGCTGAGCTGCAGAAAAAATATAAAGAAAAATGCAATGAATGAGACCGAATTCGAATCCAGGCCATCTGAATCTCAGGACAGGTCTTCAATATCTATTCCTTTTTTTTGCCTGCCTACTAAATATTTTTAGTTTGTTTTTTAGTGAACATCCCCTCGTGTGGATATACAACCTAGATCAAAGGATAATAAAAAGTGTGTTCTAGTAGTAATACGCTGTTTAATTTTTTTTTTTTCGAGGGTCATTCAAAAAGTTCGTAGACTTTTGTCGTAACTTTGGTATATAACGTCATATTACATCCAAATTTGGCACACATATTTTAATAACTAATTCGATTAATTTTAGTTAAAAAAATTGGAATATATCTTCATATTTTTACAAATTATCACGGATTTAGAACAGCAATTTGCTAATTTTCACTTTATAGTATCTATAGCCAGTTTAAAAAGTATCAGTCTCTAAATATCTATGGACTTGATTTAAAAAGGCAAGAAACCATGACGTTGGAGGACGTCACGGAGCAGTGAGTAGCAATAAAATTTTGTTTTCAATTGGGAAAACTTCTTTAACAAACTTAGAAAATACGTATTAACGAAAAAATGTATGAAAAATAAGCTGTGTATTTGTATAAAATGGAAAATACAATTTTCGGGTGGTAGCGAGTTTAAAAAGATTATAGTTTAAAATATTGTCAAAAGAGTTAGGAACGTCATAACCGTGATGTGCGCTTCACTGCTGCGGAAGTAATACTCCGCGGTAGGCCTGAGCTATTTGAAAACAATGACAATGTAGTTCAAGATATTTGCACAATTATTAGCAAACTAGAGATTTAGTGTTATGGATAAGTTTTTATGAATGTAGAAGACTCTACAAACTGTGTATGAAATTTAAAAGCAGACTAATTTTGAGAAATTTTCTCGACGTCGTTTTGACGTTACAATGTTGGTTAACCGTGCTCCGTGGTAACAAAACACGTTGCTTAAAAATTGGCTGGCATGAGTTCAATATAATCAAATGGAATGAAACTTCACACATCGACAAATTAAATCTTTTATTTACTAAAATATGTTGATCTATATTCTTGTGATAAAAAAATAACGATGAGGAACATTGTATCCATTTGCTAGAAAAATAATTTTTGAAAGCAGAAAAATAAAAATATACGTGACCCATCCTGTATATAGTATCTTGAAATCCTTTTTGAAAATTCTTGGGAAGCGAGAAGAAGAAGACCAGAAAAAAATTAACAAGGAAAATGGGTACTATATTACATATGTAGGTCCGACGTAATTTCACTACCATAATTTTTATTGCAATGATAATATACCACGATTTTACTATGCAACAAGAAAAGGGGGCACCAATCTTTCAATTGACATTTTCAATTGTAAAATGTAGGTGGGGTGTACATGTACATGTACAAACCTACCCCTCTCTCGATAATACTTTTTTTGTGCTAACGAAATTAATAAATTATTTTAATGTGATCATTGTCTTCAGCAAACGTGGATATTACATGCGAATGAGATAATAATAATGCGAAAACAAAATATTTATCATGTGCAAATGAGATAATTAATCGTGAAAATGAAATACATCTAAGCGGTACGAATGAAATTATTAGCTCGCGCAAACGACATAATATTTTCCAACGAAAGACACAAAAATATTTTCATGTCCGTAATGTACTAATGTTACTTATACCACTGTATATCACACATGATCTTTAAACGGGCTTTTTTGCTTTGGATAAACTGTAAATAGTCATTTTTAAACACTTGGCGAATTTAAAACGGGGCAAAATTGTTTGCATGTGTGAAAGGGCGAAAATTACACGGGGCAAAAAAAATCCTGTACACAGTATTTAGATACTACATTGTCTGCAGGAAGTGAAGCAACAAGTTCCGACTTTTCCCAAACAGCATTAGATCTAATTCGTAAGTTGACACTGATTAATCGATATTGTCATTTTTAACTTAAAGCTTTGAGGCTACGATTTTAAAAAGGAAACTATTTTCTTTTAAATTTAACAATTGAAAACAAAATACTTTTCTTTTCTTAAATATTTATTAGGTTTGATTTCTCGCAATGAAATTTTCTAATTGTAACCATGGTAATATCATGTCAGAGATTTTTTTTTAATTTTGTCGTTTGCAACATTTTTTGCTGTGAAAATATTTCAGATAGAGAAATATAAAATAAAGCTTTAAACAAATAAAGAAATGATTATGTAGTTTTCTCAACGCAATGTAAAACATTCAATGTACGAGGGGTGATCAAAAAGTTTGCGAACTATCGCTATATATACACAAAACCACATTTCAGATTAGAAAAACAAATTGGTACAAATATAGCCATACACAAGTTCTATAAAAAGCATATGCTGAATAAAGTTTTGCTCCTGGATTGTGATGTCACAATAAGAAAATGTCGACAGTATTTAGGTCACTTGTGACGAAAAATGGTTGTCTGACTCGTACTTGTTTAACAAACGACTGTTGAATTTATGGTATATTTTAGAAATCCCTTTGAAGTAACGTTTGATAATTTGTAAACAGTTTAAACAATAAGATAAATTGAATTAATGATTGGATTGGTCATTTTAGTGAAGGAAGGCAGATAGTTAAAAATGATACTTGTTTTGTTGCCAAGTGAAAGCATGTTTGAAAAGAGACAAAAAAAGTTTGAAAAGAGACATGTTTTAATTAAGCAATTTGCTTTCATAGACCTCCAATTTACATTTTGATAAATAGGTGAATATTTCACCGATAATATAATTATCCCAATCTTATTACCTAAGATATCGTTTACTTTAAATTTTAAACATATTAGATATGATAAAAAGGAGACATCCATTCCCTATCCACCTTGAATAAACGTCTCTCCTAAGACAGAAGAGTTGGGGTTTGATGGTCGCCATGCTTATTTTTGAAAGGAAATTCTTATCAATCTATTCTGTTTCCGAGATTTTACCATTTCTTTTTACAAATGAACCGTTGTTGTTATAAAAATTAATTTACAAGAAAAGAAATATAAAACTCAGAAAAATCTTTAAGCGTTTGTGACAGAACGCTACGGATGGGGTCACGTGACCACGTATATCACGTGTTCCACGCATGAGCAGAACGGTGGCAGATGTGTATTAAAATCGGAAAGGATTAATTTAAAGTATAATCAACACTTTAACCAAATATTGTTTCTTTTGTGCAACGTTATTCAATTAGTTTGCAATCTTTATGATCACCTTTCGTACATAACATTATTTATAATTACGTAACCTTGCTGTTAAAATTCATGTATGTTGTAGTTGTAGTGGTATCCGTGGTTACACTAATAGATCTATTTGCCCTCAGTCTTGCCATCATTATAATCCAGATTTCAGGTCTGTATTCTTAAATTTCATTCCAAATTAGAGTAAAATCAAAGATTTAAATACAAGTTCAGGTGAGTATCTTATAGAATGTATTATAAAACCATGACTCTTCCTGAAGGACTTTGGCAGGGGTTCTGGCTTTAGAATAGAATTTTTAAAGATCTTTTGAAGAAATTTAATGGTACCAAGCATGTTCAATTTTGCCACACTTAATCCAACAAGCCAGCCTTCCTTTTCAGATTTTTTCTCGAATCATTGTATTCACAATTCTCAATGCATTTCTTACGTAAAATTTTGATAAAAGGTTCTACATTATTTTAAACAAAACAAATTTATTTCATAGACCTTTTTTAGCTCACCTGAGCTGGAAGCTCAAGTGAGCTTTTCTGATCACATTTTGTCCGGCGTACGTCTGTCTGTCCGTCTGTTCGTCTAGCTGTTCGTCTGTCTGTAAACTTTTCACATCTTCGACTTCTTCTCAAGAACCGCTTTGCCAATTTCAACCAAACTTGCCACAAAGTATCCTTGGGTGAAGGGGATTCAAGTTTGTTCAAATGAAGGGCCACGCCCTCATTCAACGGGAGATAATTGGGAATTAATGAAAATTTGGTGGCATATATATTTTAAAAATCTTCTTCTCAAGAACCACTGTACCAGGAAAGATGAAACTTATGGGGAAACATCCTCAGGTAGACTGGTGTAGATTCAAGTTTGTTCAAATCATTACCCCCGGGGGTAGGGCAGGGCATAAATGGCCAACCTAAGTTTTACATAGAAATATATAGGAAAATTCTTTAAAAATCTTCTTCCCAAGAATGACAAAGCCATAATTCATCATATTTATATGGAAGCATGCTCAGGTAGTGTAGATTTAAGTTTGTTCAAATCATGACCCCCGGGGGGAGGGCGGGGCCAAAATGGCTGACCAAAGTTTTACATAGAAATATATAGGAAAATTCTTTAAAAATCTTCTTCTCAAGAATGACAAAGCCATTATTCATCATATTTATATGGAAGGATGTTCAGGTAGTGTCGATTCAAGTTTGTTCAAATCATGACCCCCGGGGGTAGTGCAGGGCATAAATGGCTGACCAAAGTTTTACATAGAAATATATAGGAAAATTCTTTAAACATCTTCTTCTCAAGAATGACAAAGCCATAATTCATCATATATATATGGAAGCATGCTCAAGTAGTGCAGATTCAAATTTGTTCAAATCATGACCTCCTGGGGTAGGTTGGGTCCAAAATGGCTGACCAAAGTTTTCAAAGATATATATAGGAAAATTCTTTAAAAATCATTTTCTAAAAAATAGCAAATCCATGATTGGTCATGGGACGACTTTTGGATTTAAACTTTACAATAAAAAGCCATTTTCTACTGTTTCCTACCCTTAGTGCTCAGCTGAGCGATGTGGCCCATGGGCCTCTTGTTAGAAAATACATTGTTGCCTCCTTTTTTCCGATTGTGTATATATTTTTGCTGTAGGTGCAAATATAGAAACAAGAAACAGAAATTCCAGCACTGTTCTTTATGTTTGAGTTACTTCCCTTAACATCTAATTATAATTTATAATGATCAAGAGTTTCTATCTTGTAATTTACGTTACTGGAAACATACTGTCAAATTGTCTTTTGCATGGATTGTTTTATAAATTTTTATTTGTAATTAATAAACGGTGCAATCTTCACATGATCTATATAGAACTGTTCTATCCCCTGTTCTCATCCGGTTACCACAGCATGTTCATAATATGGCAAATCTTAGCCCTTCCCAGCATAACATTGTAATTGACGACCTGTTGACTGTCTGCCCCTGTAGTTTACACAATGTACAACAAAGCCATCACTTCTTTTCTTTCTTGCTATACTTTTTATTCAATCCGTAAAAACACATGTGCTTTTATTTACATCTGTTACATAGTTACGCTGTATTTATTTCCACCTCCTAGAGAAAAAAGAAACTTCAATGTCTTTTTTTTTATAAATGGAAAAAAACATACATATGAAACTTTTTTTTCTCCGGAAACCATGCTTTCCCAATTGCAATGACCATAATTTTCTGGACTTTTAAGTATTAATTAAAAGCTTTTTTTATCCCAAGCTGCACTCTCAAAACAACTTTTCTGAGAAAATTAGTCAGTTACCTGTCGTCGTAGTTGATGTTGTTGAAAACTTTTTTATCATTTTATCTTCCCATGAACATTTGAAAAAAATTGCAAATTGCTTTTTATATAGAGTATTTAAATTTATTGACATGAAGCGCAAATCTTACTTTTAACGGATTATAATTAAAAATTATTGAATATGAACTGCCATTTTGTAAAAAAAAATTTCTCCCTAAGAACCATTGAGACAGAAAAACATAGTACACCCTGTACATAGAATTGATATGTTTATGAAATATCGACTTTTAATCTAAACTTATTTTCCTGAATTCATGAAGATTTTTTTCCAAAATCATGTAAAAAAAGAACATTGAGAAAAAGACGAAAAGAATTGATGCGCCTCTCAAGTATTACAAAATCAAAAGACTCTCCCTAAGAAATGAAATTAACCTATCCTGAGAGTCCGTATTCCGATCCCGACTATGAAAAAAATAGCTAGAGGAACAAGATGAGGGCTACGAACATTTGCCCGAACCAGGAGAAACTAGTTTAACTCTAACAGACGAAGGTTGACCATATATACATCCTAACAATGCAGACGGAACATATTTAGTGTAGTGCATAGCGATAAAGAACCTAATGATTACATCAACGTTTCTCTTTACATTGATTTAGTAGATAATACAATTAACAATTCTTTTAGATCAGAGGCTGTGGACATTTTACTATATCAGAAAATGCTGCTGAAACAAACTTACTTGAGAAAATGGAAGTGGAGAAAATAAAGAGATAAACGAGGATTTTCCACCATGAATGTGCTACCAAACCAAAAAGAAAATTTCATTCTGAATTAGCTGCTTTTATCGAAGGTAGTCTTACCTTACCTTAGTCTCATTACGTATACCTAGTGATTATCGTTCTTGTCAAATATTTTTGTTGATTATTGTCCCTTTTAATAAAAACACATGAGGGCGCTTTAGTTCCAACTTCCTTTTTCAATATTTCAGCATCATCTTGGGTCGGTAAAAATTTTCCAGCTTGTTATTGTGTATTATATATTTCAAACACCCACCCACCTCACCCATTTGGAATAGATGCTTTATGCTTTTAGAGGAAGAATTGGAGCGAATATCAGTCTCGACATGAGAGGACTTTTGAGATGAAACTAGGGTCTTATTCAACATCTAAGGGGATCGAGCCACAAGTACCTCTACGGACTCACAGGATTCTGGACTTTCAAGAGATTGAATGTGAAAGTGATGTGAGGAACAACTATTGATATGGAAGTGATTCATTCCAAGAGCAAATCATGGACCATTTTTGCAGGAGCCAATAACTTTCCTCTAACCACAAACGTTGAACAATTTATGTGGATTTATAGAATCTGGTATGGCTTTCCGTTTCTTTCCAGCTGAGATGTGCGTAAACGAGCAGCACTAAGTAATTATCCTTATATGCAGTCATGTAACTCATGAAAGTTTAAAAGTAAACTTTGGATTTAGATATACATAAATAAGTGCTTGACCTCTGCACATAGCAGGGTCAAGGCTTTTACCATTTTCTGAGATGGTGTTTGTGAACGTTGACCTTTGAGCTATGAACCTGAGTTTGAATATCTAATATTAATTTATGTAATCTTTGCTTTGTTATGTTGCCAGAGACACCAATAGCTTTTCATAATTTGTGTCCAGGGGCGTAGTATCAGGGGGGGCCAGGGGGGGCCTGCCCCCCCCACTTTTTCTCCCGACATTACCTTTACTACAGAAAATGTTTACTGAAGGAAGGTTGGCCCCCCCACGTTTCAGCAAAGGGTTGTGTTATAAAGAAAATTTACCCCAAAAAGTTTGAATTGAAAGATAGTTGGTCTTGAAAAAAGTAAACCCCCCCTTGCTTGTCAACTTTTTCAGGTAAGTAAAAAAAAAATTTCTCAGGTTGGCCCCCCCACTTTCAAAAACGATGCTACGTGCCTGTGCGGTAATCCATATCTATTCTCATTAAGCTTCTAAATAAAATTCTTATCCTTTTCTCAGGTTGGCCCCCCCACTTCCAAAAACGATGCTACGCGCCTGGTGTCTCAGGATAAACAGCTGTGCCCAATTTTCGCCACAATAAAATTTATTAAATACATACTTGATGTTTTTAAATGCACTTATCTGAGATAATAACAATAAATTGTGTCCAGCCCTTGCCACGTAGAGGCCTCCTCGTTAAGGGTCATAATTTGAAAGAAAAATTGAAATTAAATAAAAATTCATTTGTTAAAATTATCAATGTTTACCCTAGCCGATATGAAATTTTGTAAACTGAATATTATATAGATGATGATCAAATTTTCAACTTAGAAAAATTACGCATAAAAAAATTGCTTTCATTGATTGATTTCATAATGTTTGGCGATACAAATACGTAGGAATGAAAAAAAAACTGTTTTAAATTATAGTATATCATTCTAGATCTTACGAGAAAAAGGGAGAAAATATAGAATGACATAAAGATTCAATAACTGGAGAATTGAGCTCACCGAAAAGAAATATATTGACAGCTAGACTGGTCTGTCAATACATTTTTTTTTTTGGTGAACTACAGTTCTGCAGCTAAAAATATTAATAAGTTTAAGAAAACTTAAATATTTATACCCCACGTAACAAGTTGCGAAAGGTATAATGTTTTTGACCCGTCCGTCAGTCATTGTGTCAGTCAGCCCGTCAGTCCTTTTTTTGGTCAGCGCAACTCCTCATAAATCACTGCACATATTTTCGCCAAACTTTGCAGATATTTAGGACACAATGTATAGATGTGTTTCTTGTGTCTTTTAAGAATTGATTATCAATTTTCACGAAAAAAAAAATATTCCCAGAAAACAATCTATTCAATATTACTGATCACAAGTAGTCTTTCACAAAATATTCCCTTAGAAATAAAATCCTTAGCCTTCTGAATTCGAAGCGTTACCGTACGAAAGCCAAGAATGCTCAATCGAGATTCGAGATTCGAAATTCGAGTATCGAGATTCAAGATTCAAATTAAGCAATCAAAAGGCAGGTTCAACTTTGATTACTCCCCTTTATTATGTTTTACTATCAAGAAATCGTTGAATATATTCATATCAAATGGGTCATTTGCTTAAATGATAATTTAAGCCGATTTACACATTGCGTCATTTTTCAAAATCTACGACGGACGGTTAGTGCAATAATTTATATTCGAAATATTCAATTGTCTGTCTCAAATGTATATGTAAGTAATAAATAACAAGTTTATAAACTTCAATGGGAATTGAAGTGGGTCGGTACGTGATCAAATCTTCTGAGATGGCCTTCGATCTTCATAGGATATGATCACGTGACCGACCCACCTCAATTCCCATTGAAGTTTATAAACTTGTTATTTATTTCTTAAATAAATTATAGAAAATAAAATAAATAAAGTTAATATGCAATAAAGATGGTAAGTAATAAAACTTAATGAAAATAAACTTATTATATAATAATTATTTTTTTTGGAGTGAAATGACCTAGGTTGTGGAGAGAAATGACCTGGGTAATGTAGGGAAATGACCCAGGCGAGAAATGACCTAGGCGGAGCAGGTACTGGGGAGAAATGACCCGGATTCGTTGCAAGTCGAAGTAGTTTGATTTCTATGGGTATTAATAAACAATACCGCTCCGCGCACGCATTAAGCTCACATGGTTTTTTGCATAATTTCACTTCACATTGTTACAATGCCAATTTGTTTAAGAAAGCAACATGATATATCTTGAAATGATTTTAACCTATTTTGTTATTTCAGTTACTTAAGACATAATTTACACAAACTATCAATTAGTAACATTTTGATATTCGATTGGTTAATGGATTGTGATAGTTCTCAAATGTTTTTCTATGGTTTCTCGTTAAAGGCAACCATCTTTGTATCTGTTCTTTTGCAAGCAGTTCTTTGTATTACCAAGAGAAAGAAACAATTCATGTATATTCTGTATTTACTATGCTTTAACACGAAGGATATGGAAATAACGAACAGTATTCGATCTCAACGTCCATTAAACAAATATACAAAATAAGAGCAGAGCAAACACGGACCTCCGAAACATCAGAGGTGGGATCAGGTGCCATGGAGGAGTGAGCATCCCCTGCCGACCGGTCACACCCGCCGTGTGCTCGTTGTCATAATCAGGAAATCACGGAAAAAATCCGTGGTCAATTCAGTGTATAAATAATGGACTAACAATTGGTATGAAAAACGTCAGTCAGCATTTCATTCAAAGATAAATTGTATTTGCTGACAAGGTCATTGTATCGACCATAGAATTTACGAAATGATGACTTTAAACGAGACTGTTGATATTCTTGTTTCATTAACTTGCTTGTCAATAATTTACCTCGTTTAAGAAATTGTTCATACGTAGAGCATGCTCTTGCGTATCGAATCAACTGAGATATAAATACTCCGTATGCAGGTGATGAAGGTATATTGCTGCATAAGTAAGGGAAGTTGACGATAGAAAAGTTAAAGTCATCACGTTTATCATATAGCTTGGTTGTTAGATTACCATTAGTGTCTTTTTCAAGTAAAATATCCAAGTATGAAGCAGAAGTGTCGACGACTCGAAAATACGATGGCCGATATCGGCCGTCAAAATACAAGTAAGAGTAGCTCTATCGTGTACGCAGAATCTGGCAAAACGCGAGAAGTAGTAATAATAATTTGTACATGTACAAATCTTGAGGAAATACACTCAAGCCTATTTCTTAGATTTATTGGAAAGATCAGCTGTATAATTAGAAGGGACAAAATCAAATATATTTTGGGGGATCAGGTGCCATGGAGAAGTGAGCCTGCCAACTGGTCACACCCTCCCTGTGCTTCTTGTATTGGTCAGGAAATAACAAGAAAATCCGTCGCCAATTGAAGGTTTTTATAACAGACTAATAATTAGTATGGAAAACGTCAGTCAGCATTTGACTCAATGATGAACTGTTTTTCCTGACAAGGTCATTGTGTCAACCATAAATCTAACAAACTGATTACTTTAATCGAGAATGCCGATAAAGTTGACGATAGAAAAATTAAAGTCATCATGTTTATCATAGAGCTTGGTTGTTAGATTACCATTAAAGTCTTTCTCAAGTAAAATATCCAAATATGAAACAGATGTGTCAGACTCTGTGAAACGAAAATAGGAAACAAAATATATCGGTTCGTAACTGGGAAACCACGAAAATCAAAACACAAAAATATTCAGGTTTTCAAAGTATCTAGTTTGCTAATTTAATTATAATTATGTACCCTACTGCACGTTGTGCATATCTAATCAGCCATAAGGATATGTCCTATTTGGCAGTGAACGAAAATATATAGTGTGTAAGATTGATGAAAGAAATGGTGTAGGTTAAATACTTTTTAACTATATGATATACTAGATATACCAGGCTTTTTGATATCATTAACAGTTGCTTCTTCAATAAAAGATGCTTGAGTTTCTGATTGACAACATCTATGTGGATTTTGGAGACCAGATATTCCAACAATCTATTGGAATTCCCATGGGTACAAATTGCGCTCCGTTATTAGCAGACTTATGTTTATTGTCATATGAAGCAGAATTTATGCAAAATCATGCGTGAAAAGAAGAAAACACTTGTTGTGGCCTTCAACTCGACATTAAGATATATCGACGACGTATTAATATTGTCAATTAATAATGGTAATTTCCATTCCTATGTCGATATGATATATCCTGGTGAGCTTGAGAAAAAAGACACCACAGAGTCCGACATTTGTGTTTCATTCTTGGAAATTTTACTTGAAAAAGACATTTATCGTAATCTAACAACCATGCTTTATGATAAACGTGATGACTTTAACTTTTCTATCGTCAACCTCCCTTACTTATGCAGCAATATACCTTCATCACCTGCATACGGAGTATGTATATCTCAGTTGATTCGATACGCAAAAGCATGCTCTACGTATGAACAATTTCTAAAACGAGGTAAATTATTGACAAGCAAGTTGACGAAACAAGAATATCAGCAGTCTCGTTTAAAGTCATCATTTCTTAAGTTCTATGGTCGATACAATGCCATTGTCAGCAAATTCAGTTTATCATTGAGTCAAATGCTGACTGACGTTTTTCATACCAATTGTTAGTCCATTATTTATTCACTGAATTGACGACGGTTTTTCCTGTTATTTCCTGATCATGACAAAGAGCACACTGCGTGTGTGACCGATTGGCAGGGGATGCTCACTCCTCCATGGCACCTGATCCTATCTCTGATGTTTCGGGGGTCCGTGTTTGCTCTGCTCTTATTTTGTATTGTTTTATGGACTTTGAGATTGAATACTGTTCGTTATCTCCATATATCCTTCTTATACTAGAAACTTCAGCGGTGTTAAGTCAATCCTTACAGCTGTATAGTTTAATCATGTTCTTTTCACATGCACATCGTAAACTACACATATGAACTATAAAATCACAAACTGTTTTTATTAAAATTATTTACATTGTTTGAGTTTTAAACACCCCAGAGTCATTAATTTATTATAATGCTTGAAGATATTGTAAAAAAAAAATACCTTTATTTTTTCTCCTGAGTTTTTTTGTTTTTTAAGAATTGTGACGGGGGTTCTCCCTGTCACTGGCACTGGTTAATAATGACGATTGTTTTTATTTACATCGTTTATTTACATATTTACAACACGAGATATATTTATAATAATGCACAATGTTCACAATAAAAAGAAACGTCCACACTCATTGACTTTCAGACTTGTTCTCCTCTCTCTCATGTTCCCAAGGCATCCCCATACCAAACCTCTTATTCCCACTTTCTCACACAAATCAATCTAATGCTCACTTTCATCTCTAAGAATTCTATCATGCACAATAAACAACGATAACAGAAATGCCAAACAAACAAATTATAAATCCATTCTTCCTCACTCGCTTTCTCTCTAACTTAATAAAATTACACTCTTGGGAAACAGGGCTACAACGCCTGCGCCGTGCACCTGCAACCTATCAGTAACTCTCTCATTCACAATTAATTAACAAAAATCGGGCGATTGCTCTGTGGCATACCTCCCCTCTTAAGTGTGGCGTCCCGACACACTAATATAATTACTTGTAGTAGACTGATAATGACAATTTGATATCGTTTACATAATTAGCTGTCTTTACAAGAATCACACATATATAGATAAAAAGACCTTACTACACATAGAAATAACAACATAGTTTAACATGCATACACATTTCATGTTTTACTTTTTTTGCTTAGATTTTTGCGTTTTATCTTTACATTTTTAAAACAAATTTTAGAATTTGATATACATTATGTACACAACCTTTGTATATACACTTCAAATCATTATTTCTTTGACTTAGATGCAACGTCAGGAATTGCTACTCAACGCTGTAACGTCAAAACGACGTCAATATAAATTCTCTACGTGCAGTGTTTAGATATGTTTTTAAAGAATACAAAGAATCCCATGAAAGTAATTATTAATAGTAATTTGTAGACAGAACCTTGGGTAAATGTACCTTTTTCAATGAAGCAGATCATCAAAACAAACACTGTAATTTAAATTTTCTATCATTATTTTGTCTCTTGCATTTGAAAAAAAAATATTCTGCAATTGCATGGATTTAAAATTATACCTACATTTGTGTGCAATGTTCGTTTCGTGATAATCATTTTTTGTAGTGATCAATTCTTTAAAAATAATTCAACAGAAAAGGCAATCTAATGATACACAGCGATGTTAAATCAAAGATTAACATGTAAAAGTATTAAGGGTACAACAATACTTTAACAAATTAATAGGAAATGCACATTGACGTATGTCCCAAATTGTGCATCCTTAGAACGTCAGACGTCATTTTAAGCAGCTGGGGACATTTCTGCAAGACATTTTGATTCTTTAGTAATTTCCTTACTTACCGATAAGATCTCATGAAACCTATATGTATTAAAAGTAATTTCTCAGTACTTTTCACTGACATAAATCTTAATAGATATTGCCTCTCGAATTCGGAATAAATCAATAAGCTTTTTACGAATTTATATTTGACATGACGTCATTTACATGAAGGGACATGTTTGCAAGACACGGAATATGTTTGATTAAATACCTTATCGTCCGGAAAATTTTCATTATTTTTTTGGAACAGGTTGTTGTTTAAAAATACTTATTGCATGTCAATTCAAATTTGTAAATTTTACCGACAAAATTTTCTTTCTCCTCTATGGAAAATGCGTTACACTATTTTTTCTTTGAATGGGACATCTTAAGAACTTTTATTTCAAAGGATGTGGGTATCTATTCTCTTAACAGAGGGTGTCAACTAACATATTATGTCTTAATATGATGTAAGAGAACGATACTGTGAAATATCAAGGAGATCCGAGCAGATTTTTCAACTTTTTTCTGGAATAAACTCTGTTGAAGGTATTTTTCTGTTACAACGGGACATGACGGAAATTGACGTTATTCCGGAATATAATAGTCCGTCAATGTGTACATACCTTGTAATAATACTTCTTTTTATGGCAACATTATTTGTGAGAGAAAACCCTTTATTTTCATATAAAACACTACATGTTTGTTATCAAGGCTGTACTAGAAATGTTAGCTGAAAACGGATTAAGCGTATTATTTCCTATTAGTAGCAATTCCTGACGTTACGTCTTAATAAAATCTTCTCATAATTATATAATTATGCCTTCTGCACACCCTTACTAACTTCTTTGCATCAGGATTAAATGAATTACACTCGCCATTTATATACAAAGAATCATTTGTATCATCAATATATCATGCAAAGTCTTTCAAAATATCAAAGTTAAAAATACAATTATAATGGAAATTCCAAGGTCACTCCCTAGGCCGTTTTCGTTGCGTCTCAACGCACGAATTCTTTACTGACAATATTGTCCCACTGGATCCATTATTAACCAACTCGAAATACCGTTTGACTCTTTACACTTCCTCCAATTTTGGCAAAACAAAATTGGGGATTTAAATGACAATCACCTCCTCCAGTTTTGGCGGAACAAAACTTGAGGGTAAATTTTCAACACATTCAACACGTTTTCACAGACCGACGAAACTTCCACGTCCGTCTTCTGTCACCGGCTGTCCTCAGGAGTACTGGATGCGACCTTTAGTTTTCGGAATCGGCGTATTTCTCATCGGTACACTGGAGTGCGAGGTGTCCTACTTTCTGACAGTTGTTACAGATCGGTCTCCCGTCAATGGTCCTAGGATTTCGGTCCAATCTTTGACGGGATCCACGGCCTCGTCCGCGAAGGTTTTGTGGAATGTATTGTTGCTTATAGGTGAATAGTCTGATCTTGGTAGCCATCACCGACATCTAAGCTGTGTGTTTTGCAAGTGCAAGACATTTTTCCAGCTCTCCTGTTCTCATAGAGCCGCACGACGTACGTCTGGCTGCCAGTGTTCCCCTGGCCATCGGGGCATCCACCAGGAAGTTGTTACATGCACTCTTCCCTCTTTGCATGCCTGAAAGCTTCCTCCAATGTTTTAAGATGGGGAAATAAAACATACTTCTTGATTTCAGGTATTAATACTTGAAAGAAATGCTCCTTAGGGAGAGTTTCTTTTTGCCGTCCAGGCATGTCCATGTACGCACATGTACACACAGCATAATCCACTACAGTTTGCGTCTCCTGTGTTTTCGAGTCATTCTCCGCACAGATTTTGAAAAAAGTTAATTTCCCAAAGTACATGTATCAGTTTACATGGTTAAGTTAATCTTATCCGATCGCTGGCCACCATAATATGTTTACAATCCCTTGCCCATTCAGTTAAATTTTGCACCGCCCATCTTTTAAAAGCCTTAAATTATACGAGTAGAGGAAAGTACATTTTTCTTGTTTGGGTGGTCACTGTATTTCAACAGCATCTACCTTTACATGTAAGGGGGAAATTGTACCCACTGCTCTCTATTGTTGTGTAGAAAATATTGTAAGAATTAAGTGACCTTTCCCATTATTAACAAATCAACTAAACTATTGTGTCAAAGGTCTTATCCGGTATCACCGTTAGGGGACTAATAAATAAACAAATAAAACTGAAAAATGAATGCATATGATGTATTGATAAGTTTTCCGAAATTATCTTTTGGTTTGGTAGCACATTCATGGTGGAAAATCCTCGTTTATCTCTTTATTTCGTCCACATCTATTTTCTCAGTTAAGTTTATTGTATTAGCATTCTCTGGTTGTAAAATGTCCACAGCTTCTGATCTAGAGGAATTGTCTATTGCATCATCAACTAAATCAACGTAAGGAGAAACGTTAATGTATTCATTAGGTTCTTTTTCGCTATGCACTACATCTAAATATGTTCCATCTGCATTGTTAGGATTTATATATGGTCCATCTTCGTCTGTTAAAGTATTTTCTCCTGGTTCGGACAAATGCTCGTAACCCTCTTTTTCTTCCTCTATTATTTCATAGTCGGGATCGGAATACGGACTTTCTGGATATGTTAAATTCTTTTCGTATAGAGTGTCCTTTGATTGTGGAATACTTGGGAGGTGCATTAATTCTTTTCGTCTTTTTCTCAGTGTTATTGCTCTACATGATTTTGAAAAAAAAAAACATGTTAATATTTTTTCTAGATTAAGAAACATGAGTACAATCATAGACAATATTCTAATAAAAATATTAATACTATGTACTTAGATACAAAGGTATGCGTCACTGTGATAAACACTTTAATAGATTCTTGTACGAATTTTCAAAAGGTTTCAAATGTAACATATGCTCTCACTAAAAGTAATGTTTACTTCACTTTTTTCAATAAACAATTTGTTTAAATTTATAAAAAAAAAAATGTATGGAAACTAAGAAGAATATTAAATATCAAAGTTCATTAATCAATAAACACGGATCTCTGAAACATCGGCATTGGATCAGGTACCATAATGATTGCGAAATAACGAAAGTTTATTGGCAATGTACTAGTACATATATAGGTGTATAATATACAATTGTATGATTAATGGCCTAAATAATTACAATTGAAAAGTTCAATCAGTATTTGACTTAATGATAGATTATACTAGCATTTGCTGACAAAGTCATTGTATCGACCATAGAAAATACAAAATAATGAATTTAAACGAGGCTGTTGATTTTTGGCTTCATCAACATGTTTGTAACTAAATTATATCGTTTTGAAAATTTTAGAGCATGTCTTGCGCTTCGGATCAACTGAGAGATACCACAGAGTCTGACACATCTGTTTCATATTTGGATATTTTGCTTGAAAAAGACGTAAATGACGAAACAAGAACAGCAGAAACCTCGTTCTGTATTGTTTTAAGGACTTTGATATTGAATACTGTTCGTTATCTCCATATCCCTCATGAACCCTTTGTGCAGGTATAAGGGTATATTGGAAATTTTCGGTTAGGTGAACTTCTACTGCACTATCGATAATGGACAAAGAGTATGGAAACAATAAATAGCAATTATACAATGAAAAAATAATACAAACTCGTTAGTTTTATATGACGATTATTTTGAACATTTAGTTTCTTCCAGGACCTTACGATTCAAAGTAATTCTGAAATGAATGAGTAACTAGGCGCTTCCTCTATCAGTGTTCTACGATATTTTAATTCAGATCATTGTGCCTTAAGTTATATTATAAACTCTGATTTAATAGCAAAAGTATATACTATGCTTCTCAATTTATTAGCTGAATTTGTCACACAATATAATCTTTTTTTTATCAGTCCTCCCCGGAACTTATTCCTAGTGTCTTCATCAGCTTTGGTGCCTTTTTTGTTACAAAGGTGTTATATGCCGCATATGAATTACCCTTACGAAGTCAAAAAGAGGCCTTTAATCAGTCATTCTACAATAAATGGACCAATTCAAGATATAAAACATGAAAAAATAATTGTATCAAAAACAAAATGAACATCATAATTCTCTAAAAGACATATCAGTGAACTTTAAAAAAATGTAGTGTCCACAAATCTGGTATCGTTAATTTTTTACATCGATTTTAATATAACACTGATATCAAGGTAAGGTTTCGAAGGTAAATGCTTGATCAAGCCTTATTATTTTTTTTAAATAACGCTGAATTTGACCAATGTTGTGTCTGATGTTCAGTATGGAAAGCTAAAATACCATGAATCACTCGCCCCTAAAATAATAAAAAAGTGTATACCTTCAATGCAAAAACTTTCCTGAAATACCTTTAAGGAAGTTTACTTCAATTTTTAAGAGAGACAACAGGTTTTCTGTAATCCATTTTGTTATTTCAAAAATGTAATCGTCTAAAATAGCTGACTCGCTACTAGAATCAAAGATGGAAGAGTTGTAATCGATCATAAAATTTATAGTCAAGCTATTAGAACGGTGTGTTTTTA
>PRKT01001523.1:0-16405 GCA_003671525.1 Saccostrea glomerata
TGTACCCATATGTGTTAAAACTTGGCATGATGCGCTAAGCCGTAAATCGGTTTTTGGACTCTTTTATTTCTGTTTAAATATACGACAGTGCACCATTTTCAAAGAATATACGGACAATATATGAATGATAAGTAAAATAGACATCGCATCCAATTTAATGACCTTTAAATATCTGCAAGTATTTTTTCATTTGATAATATATCTCATTGTACAAAATTTTACTTGATCACCCTCTATGTGCGTACATGTACGACCTGTGTCAATTTTTTTCAATGGAATAAATGGAGATAACGAACAGTATTTAAAATCAAAATTCCAATTTAATAATTGGATCAGAGCAAACACGGACTTACAAAAATTTCCATATGACACCACATTGATTAGTGCATTGCAATCAATAAATCTTTTCAATCTTAAAAAATTGCTGTGTGATATTTGATTAACGACAAAACTGCATGTAATACTAGGTTTTAATGTACTAGTAATCTAAGGCTATATGAAGCAAGTACGACGGTTGATCCAAAAGTAATATCACATGGTCCAGTTGTTTATGTGAATGGCGTCAAATTATCCAATACAATATATTTAAATATGCATAAATATATAAATCTAGTTCACAACGAAATTTTGGTTTAAACATTTTAAATTAAATTCATTTCATAGTTGTCAATGAAAGTACGGGGTGTCGCCGCGTCATAACTAAAGGTCAGGAGTATTTTTGTTTGATAACAGAGAAAAACACATTAAATATCTTTCAAAACGCAATTAATTGATTGATTAATTGGCAATTTAAAAGACAAAATCTACGTCATTTTCTAATGCTCAGTTGAAAATTAAATGATGTCATTCTTATATAAGTGACTCAAGTAAAATGGCTCTTCTCTTAATGAGACTTTCACAGAATCGTTGTTGTAAAGTTCTATTGTGCGCCATCTTTTTTTATTTTTTGATTGGACACATATTTCGGTTTTTTAAAGTCAAATATTGACACTCCCTCTTTCTGTAATATTGAAGGGGAATCGAACCCACGCTCTCCCGATCACCATAGCTCTACCATTAGGCTGATGTGACGGCCGGTTATAATTATTATTTTGAAATCCTGAAGAATGAGATATGTAATATAATCAATGTAGAGACATTTGATTCTTGATAACATAAGATTCAGATTTCCAAATGTCTGAAAGAGAGACTAAATGTCTTCAATTTTGCTGTAATTGTTTCATACTTAACCAAACTGATTTATTATGTATTCGCTATTTTAGTAAATGTCAATTTCATATTTAATACCAGACAATAAAAAAAATAATTTCTAAACCATAGAGTATTTTTCAATATCTATTATAATCTTACCCTACCTTAAAAGTCGGTAGCTTTAGCCTTTTGAAAATGTGATTTGTCATCTTAGGAAAAAAACTTTCTACAGAGTTTTAGAATAAATTTGTTAGGATAAAAAATCTTAGGTACGTATAAAATATTTAAGACACGTCATTAGAACAGAAAATCGATATTTATGTGTTTACTTTAAAATAAGTCCACTGGACTTGTACCTTAGTAACTGCACCTCCCCGAAAGGCAATAAATTGTCCCTTATCCTATATATATTTATGTCTGTTAAATTTTGTAGACAGGTAAAACCGATTACACACTAAATAGTTTTTATTGGAGGTTTTCATAAAGCTGTACATCAACAATTCCTAAATCTCCCCTCCATAGATTTCTATCATTAATATATGTATTGTTTAGAACTATGTCAGCTAGAATTATTCTTTGCAGAAAAGTTCCTGACAGAATTTTTTGCATGATTTAAGTGGTCAAGGGTCTCCATATAATAAATTTTTATAACGGACTATAGACAATATTTAATCAATCAATCTATTCCTTTCCCGTTGAAAAGTAAAGTATCAGTCACATTTAGCGAATAAGTCAAATGTATTCCGAGTCCACATTGTTTTTTAATCTTGAGAAGATAAAACAATTGCTTATACCGTGGCCGTAAGCATACATTGTATCTGTTGGTCTACCAAGTTCTTCAGCTCAAAAACTCTTCGTCCCTTATTCCATTTAATGTCATTGTATGATTTGCATTAATTGTGCCGTCTACTTTGGGTTATGGGTTAACGTCGTTTGCAAAATTCGAGTATTCTATTTCATATAAAAGGTTTTACTGTCGCCTTGTTTGTGTACATATACATACATGTAGTAAAGTCTCTCATTCGCTCAATTCTACTTTTTCTTCATTTACTGCTGAGCTTTTCTTTGTTTTCCCGGGAACTTTTTCACGTTGTTTACAACTGCATTCCGCCATATTCAATTTGAAACGTCCAAGCTATTAAGTATAAATATTCAATAAACAGATGAATACGACTAATATTAAATTCAAATTATAAAAGAAATATGTTATTCTACCTCACATCTTTTATTCTCATAAAAAATACACGAAAGTGTGATGTTAATAAACGAATTTTACATTCATAAGAGTTATATCCCATTGTCGGCGTAACTCACATTTTTCCCACTTTGTTCTTTGTAAGTTACCTGACAGTGTTAATATTTTAAAATTTCAAACTTTGAAGGACAATTCTGATCTGTACCTCTATTGCCAGAGTATGGAGCAACATGAAAAACATAATGAGAACATTCATATGGATTTTATTTCTGAGATACAGACCCATAGAGTTATAGAGGGATAACAGGGCCTTACGCCAGTTGCCCCCTGATTGGCCTCACAAAGGGGAATAACTTTTTTAAATGTGAAAGTCGTCTATTATTAATGATCTTGGGATTCAGTCCGCGTTCCCTCTGACAAGAAATCAGAAGTCTTTATTATCATGCTCAGGACGTGTAGTAAAATATAATCTAAAAGGTATAAATCAAATGCAACTTATCATATAAATTATTCGTTATAAAAGAATAAGTAAATACACAAATTTGTTGGGGAAAACACGATTGTATTTGATTTTGTTTAATTCTAAATTCATAGTTTTCTAATTATCAAAATACATCCCTTGTACTTAAAAATCAGTAATTAAAAAAATATTAACTGCAAAGATGTCACAAAATTATAAATTATATTTTATGAAATAACGAAAATATTTAGTTATTTCTACAGTATAAATTTAAATTATGAAAACCTAAACCTTAATCTGTTTTATTATCTTTTGACAGTTTAAAGCACCAATAACATTATTATCGATCTTCGGAGGGATCTTTTTCGTGCAAGCACCTACTGCAACCGGGATCTCGGTTTATACGGTCTCATCCGAAGGACCGGTCTCCACGGTCTCATCCGAAGGACCGGTCTCCAAGTCCCTCAGTGAGATTTGAACCCGCGAAGTAAGGATTGACTCCTTACTTCGCGACTCTAGAGCAGACGCTCTAACCACTGCGCCACGCGGGCAACTACAACCATTGAACATTTCATCTAAAATTTAAAGCAATTTTTCATAGAACTTACAAAATGGAGTAATATCAGTACAGTTGTGTCAGTTCAACTGTGTCATATCACATGAGTAAATTAATGAGACTTTTGAATGATAAATGCTCACAACAAAAAAGAAGTTTTTTTCTCAGTTAGACTTAGGCAGAAAAAACGTAATTTCGAGGTTGCGCCGCCTGGACATACCATTGCTCTGAAAAACATCAACAATTTATTTAAGAAATAATGTCCGCGTTTTCGTGAATGTTGCAGAATAACCTCCTCGGTCTCGAAATGTTGTTTGAGAATTCAAACATGATTTTGAGACCGAGGAGGTTATTCTGCATCATTCACGACAACAAGGACTTTATATTTCTATTCTACTACATGTACTAGCAGCTCTAAAATACGACTTTTCGTTTCTTTATAGAGAAACAAAATTAGGTCAGCATGCTGCGATAACGCTGTTCCGTTTGGCACCAGAATGTAAATTGGTTTGTTTACCTATGAATAGAATGCAGACGATATGTGCTTTTGCTGCATTAAAATTAGCATTTTATTGATTATGAATCTGTTTGTAGATTATATAGGTAATCTTTTTGAATATACAATAACAAAATCAGTTTCTTATTTTACCGCTTTATAACTTTAATTACGGAGGTTAAATATGGCGAAGGGAGTTCGTGAAACTGCACCGCTTGGCTTTCGACACTTCAATGTGGTCTAAATTAGTATTTCATTCTTAAGTCGAATGTACATTTCAACTGCACAGGTTTGATATGTGTTTCTGATTTAATAATTTCTTCATGACGTTCGTGATTTATTGGAGAATAATGTCCGCGGCATTTCTTTGATCTCGGCAATAATCGTAGTAGAATAGACAATAGAGATAGTAGTGTATACTTTATTATATAAATAAGAAAGATGGTGCTAACTAAACGTTAAAAAGTCCGTTGATCTATCTTAAGCGGTATTAATTTGATAGCCATAGTCCTCGAACTTTCTCAACAACCCTGGTAATTTTATGGTGTTTGGAGCAATTTCACAACAGAAATTAAAGGGAGTTGGACAGTGAAAAATTATAAGATTCCCACTGCCGAACGATGTTCTGTACTAAAGTTAGTTTAATTTTTAAGAATTGCTGGTTCATTGTAGCAATATGCCACTTAATTGTTTTCATATTTGCCTTTATCACATTCATCTTTTTTCATATAAAGGGGAAGAATGACAATGTGATGAGACAGCTCCCCGGAAGACAGATCCGGGAGATGTCTCATTATGTATCTAGTCTCCCAGCGGAAGACGTACCATCCACCCAGCCTTCAGGGGGAACGACACCGGGTTCATGCCCGGACCTATTAGGTTTGAGTTGATTAATTAAAGTATTAAGGCAAAATTGACAAAGTTATAACTCCGGATCGGTTTGCCAAATTATTCTACCAACACTCGTAGCGAACACCCTGTCACCTATCTTTATAATGCCGCACTAATTTCGTACTACTTGTATTCGTCTTAGTTGAATGGCTTTATTAGTACTTGCGTGACTGAATAAACGTATATAATATAGATAATTAATATTGAAATCCTGAAGATTAATAATTATTTATTAGAGAAACTCTATCAATCTTAAAGAAAGAAGAACGAATTCACTACAAGACTAATGCAACGTAGAGGTAAGGACAAATTTAAGAATGAACAAGCTAATTCAGAGAATTTGTGTCCCCCGCTTAGGGAAAAAGTAAACAATGCAGAGTTCGGGGGAAGGGGGGGGGGGAGTCGGATCCCCCTGACTGAATTTTAGAATTATTAAATGTATACATGTATACTGAAGCAAATAAAATATGGCAATATGGATATAAAGATTTGATTGCTTATTCTTTATTATGTGTATAGAAGATTCTTTTTATATGGAATATTTAACACACTGTTATGATGATCTTACGAGTTTGTACAAGCCACACCTCATAAATTTTTCATTTCACATGCTGAATACTATTATTTATTTAAAAAAAGTATTTCGGGAAAAAAAGAGAAAAAAAAATGATTCGTTTGGGTCTCGAACCCGGGAATTCCTACATGTTAAGCGAGAGACATACCGCTGAGCTAGGGGGCCGCTCTACAAATACGCAAATTATATGCAATCATGAAGTCACATACATGTATATATTCATGTTCGGTATTGTCAGATTTTATACAATCCACGGTTTTTGTTTTATTTAGCCTTTATAAAACAGTACTAATAGATGTAATTAGAACATAATGTCCGCCGAGAACCTGTTTTATACGCAATAACACTCTTCAGGCCCCTGTGCTAAAAATAGCGACATGTAATACTATAAATACTAATAAAACAAACGGGGCGGGGTACTTTGAGAGGGATGAGAGAGGTCCTAGGGAGTTTTGATATAAAATTACATTGCATAAGCTCAAAATCTTCTTCAAATATCGTCCTGAAATGATAGTGTTACACACAGATAGAATGTATAAATTTACGACCTTGAAGTTTGACCTTTTGATCTCAAAAACAATAGGGGTCTTTATTAGGCTACAGGGAGTTGTTATGTGAAATTTCATTGCAATAGCTCAAATGGTTCTTGAGATATCGTGTGGAAACGAAAGTGTTATAACAGACAGAATTTGCTTATTTATGACCTTGACCTTTTGACCTCAAAATCAATAGGGGTCTTCCTTAGTCCATAGGGAGTTGCTTTGCTAAATTTCATTGCAAAAGCTCAAAGGGTTCTCGATATATCGCGTGGAAACGAAAGCGTTACAGACAGACAGAAAGACGGACGGACGGCTGGACAGACGGATGGACGGACAAACCCAAATTAATATCCCCCACTTTTCAAGCGGGGGACAAAAAAAGTGAAATGTAATAAGGACAAATATGAAAAAGAATATAATCACATCTAGTTAGAATACAAAGAATTAAGCTGGCAGGATAAGAATAAAAAAGCAAGATAAATTGATTTTTTGGTGGTCATTTCCTTCCATACTGACGGTGACTCATTTTTAGCTTACCTGAGCTGAAAGCTCAAGTGAGCTTTTCTGATCACATTTTGTCCGGCGTCCGACTGTCTGTCTGTCTAGCTGTCTGTCTGTAACTTTATCACATTTTCGACTTCTGCTCAAGAACCGCTGGGCTAATTTGAACTAAACTTGCCACAAAGCATCCTTGGGTAAAGGGGATTCAAGTTTGTTCAAATAAAGGGCCATGCCCTTATTCAAGGGTAGATAATCGGGAATATTTACATTTGCAAATGTTTTCCTTTACATAACACTACTGAAGGCAAGCGTTTTTATAACTGTGTAAATACAGGTTTGGGGTCAAGAGGTCATAGGTGTGCGTTTGGATAAACGTTCCACGTAATTTCTCTGTGACGTCATAAAGGGTCGACGCGCGTTTAGTAGATTACGTACATGCCGTTGGGTTTGAAAAATTAACGCATTTCACACGTTAAAAGTAACAATCAGGCAAATATAAAGTATGAATAGGTCACAAATGTAAATATAAGTAATAAGGTATCATTTTTTGAGTTTTATTGAGATGTAAAACGGGTTGACACATGATCAAATCTTCCATAAAGCCCTTTTGGGCTTTATGGGATTTGATCACGTGACCAACCCGTTTTACATCTCAATAAAACTCAAAAAATGATACCTTATTTCTTAAATAAATGAAAATTTGGTGGCATGTTTTAAAAATCTTCTTCTCAAGAACCACTGTGCCAGGAAAGATGAAACTTAAGGAGAAACATCCTCAGGTAGTGTAGATGCAAGTTTGTTCAAATCAGGACCCCCGGAGGTAGGGCGGGGCCACAATGGCCGACCAAAGTTTTACATAGAAATATATAGAAAAATTCTTTAAAAAATTTCTTCTCAAGAATGACAAAGCCATAAATCATCATATTTATACGGAAGCATGCTTAGGTAGTGTAGTTTCAAGTTTGTTCAAATCATGACCCTCGGGGCAGGGCGGGGCCACAATGGTCGACCAAAGTTTTACATAGAAATATATAGGAACATTCTTTAAAAATCTTCTTCTCAAGAATGACAAAGCCATAATTCATCATATTTATATGGGAGCATGCTTAGGTAGTGTAAATTCAAGATTGTTCAAATCATGACCCCCGGGGGTAGGGCGGGGCCAAAATGGCCGACCAAAGTTTTACATAGAAATATATTAAAAATTCTTTAAAAATCTTCTTCTCAAGAATTTCAAAGCCATAATTCATCATATTTATATGCAAGCATGCTCAGGTAGTGTAGATTCAAGTTTGTTCAAATCATGACCCTCGGGGTAGGGCAAGGCTAAAATAGCCGAAAATTTTACATAGAAATATATAGGAAAATTCTTTAATTTTTTTTTCTCAAGACTGACAAAGCCATAATTCATCATATTTAATGGAAGCATGCTCAGGTAGTGTAGATTCAAGTTTGTTCAAATCATGCCACCCGGGGGAAGGGGGGGGGCAAAATGGCCCACCAAACTTTTACATAGAAATATATAGGAAAATTCTTAAAAATTATTTTCTAGAAATTCTAAAAATTAGAAAATCAATGATTGGTCATGGGACTACTTTTGGTTTAAACTTTACAATAAAAAAAACATTTTCTATTTTTTGCTAGCCTTAGTGCTCAGGTGAGCTATGTGGCCCATGGACTTCTTGTTTTTATTTTATGGCTAATATTTTTCTAAATTTCTAAGCTCATTATTTCAAATACTAATAATGAATGCCTGCAAAATTCCAAAAGAAGGTCGGTGTGACTTACTTTTTGATAAATTTGTTTTAAGTCCCTTAGATGCCCCAATTTATAAGAATTGCTTTTTATCAAACTTTGTAAATTGATGCATTTAGGGCCGTACCTACTTAGAAAATTTGTGGCTAAATATTTCAGTTTTTACTTTGATTATAATCAACAAACTTTGTCTATTATTGCGTCTAGGGATAAAAGAGAATGCAAACCTAAAAGAAGGTCACGATGATCCACTTTTGAAATGTTATGGCTACATTGAAATTTTCTTAGGTCCTTATTGGCTTACATTCACCAATTTTTGTTAATTGATGAATCTTGGATCCTGAGAGAATGTCAACCAAAAATTAGGTCATCGATGACGTACTTTTAGAGTTTTATGGCTAAATTTTAAGGTAGTTGTTGACTAAAAATCATTAAAATTTGCCGGTTGATGCATCTTAAGTCGTCGGATAATGTCAACGAATAAAGGCATCACTATGACCAACTTTTGAAATTTGATGGTTATATTTAAATATATCAGGAACTAACTGAATAAGAATCATCAAACTTGGACAATTGATGCATCTTGGATCAATGAAGAAAGCCCAAAAACTTGGTCGCTTTGACCTACATGTATCTTTGAAATTTTAAGACTACATTAAAAAATTTCAGGTACTACAACAGTATTATTGGCTAGGAATCATTAAACTTTGTTAGTTGATGGATTTTAGTATCTTGAATAATGTCAACCAAAAAAGTAGATCACCGTAACCTATGTTTGAAATGTTATAGCTATATTTAATTCCACATGTATATCAGGTATTCCTAGGCTTAAAGACATCAATCTTTGTCAATTACTGCAAGAAATTTCGTTTTTGTAAATAATGGAGAACAAGGTTATCAAAATACCTATTCTTATACAGAAATTATATTCATATAAAAACGGCGAAAACTAATTGATTTCATGATAAGGATGTATGAACCCCAACCAAAGTAAATGGATTTTGTTTATGCAAGTCCCTTAAAATGCCTAAAATATTTTTTTAATGTGTTTGAAGATTTGCAAGGGCAACATCAACTACAAGTATATAGCAAAGCTATTGGAAATAATTTTTTGACTCTCAATGAAATGCTCCATGCTTCATTATTATGACACTTAAAGGTTAACAAACTATCAATGTTGAAGATTTTATTGATTAAAACATGTCTGTTATAATGATTTTATCTATGCATCTTATAAATACTTTTAATGCATGCATAATCTAAAAAACAGCTAATGTAATTAGCAGAATTTCTCAAACACACATTATTATTATTATGAACATGATATAATTATTGATAGAAAATTTTTGTCTACGTATTTACATCTATGGAATAATTTCTTCTTAAAACTGTTCTTTAAAAATGCAGTGGACTTACTAAAACCCAGTTCTCATCGATTTTATTCAGTTCTATTTATGTGACATACTAGAAAGATCACAGATTAACTTTTCCATAAATATCAAATTATTTTTTGTAAAAAAAAAATCCTATTTATACTTTTATAACCTTATACAAATAAATGAGGAAATTAAAAAGAAACTTTTATCTACAACAAACATATTTTGTTGGTCTTAAGAGAATTAACTATTGATATAAACACAGAAACAAGATGTGTTTGTGAAACACTTATGCTCCCTGATGGCAACATAGCGAAAATAAAATTTTCTGAAAGCAAATAAAAGATGTTGATACCCAAATTAAGACTTTCTCACAACAAATAAAAATGTTAAATATAAAATCCTAGCACCAACTTTTCAAAATATATCGAAAAGGTTAACGTTTTTCAAGGGTATGTCAAACTTCGGGGTCAAGGTAAAAGTTTCAACGTTGTTGGTTTCTAAAGAAAGGCCGTGTCACAGAGATTACATACAATGTATAGAAAGTATGAAAGCCCAAGCCCTAACCGTTCAAAAGTTATTAACAAGGTTAAAGTTTTTAAAGTAGGTCAAACTCAAAGGCCAAGGACGAAAGGGCAAAGATTTTGGTATCCAATAAAAGGATTTGTTACTAGGATTACAAATGTGAGGTATAAAACCATAGCTCTAACTGTTCAAAAGTAATGGCCAAAGTTAAAGTTTAAAAAAAAAAGTTTAGTTTCAAAAAAGTACCTCAAACTTCAAGGTCAAAGGGTAAAAATTATTGGTATTCAATAAAAGGTCTTTTCACTAGAATTACATTGTAAAATAGGAAAGCCAAAGCCCTAAAGGTTAAAAAGTTAGGGCCAGAGTTTTTAAACAGTAGGTCAAAATTCAAGGTCAAGGTCAAATGATCAAAGGTGTTGATAACTAATGAAAAGGTCTTGTCCAAAAGAATGCATATTTGAAATTTGAAAGTCCTAGCATAAAGAATTCAAAAGTTATGGCTAAAGTTTAAAAAAATGGAATTTTGGTGTAGAATGTATCAAACTCCAGGGCCAAGAGGTCAAATTTGATGGTATCCAAATAAAGGTCTTGTCAAACGGAATATACCTGTGAAATATGAAAGCCAAAGTCCCACCCAGTCAAAACTTATAGGCAAGGTTAAAGGTGTTTTATGGACGAACAGACAGACAGACAGACAGACGGAAGGACAGGGCAAAACTATATTCCGCAGAATCTTCGATTACGGGGGACAAAAAAATACAATAATAAAGTTAAAAGAGGCAATTAAGTTTCTTTGCGTGACGAACTTCAAAGATACAATCGAAAATCATCGTTTTATCAATCATGCAAAGAAAAATATATATAATAAAGCATAAATATAGACCTCTCTTCATAACATATAAAATACATTATCCAGGTTTTGTATTGTTTCAAACAAATAATAATCATTACTGAAAATAAAACCTTTTTGGAGAATTCGTAATATATTTGATACATTAATATGAAACATATATACATGTACATTTATATTGTAGAGCTTAAGAATTGTTTCTAGTAGAATTAATTTCTATAACTCAATGGACAATAGAAATATTTAAGGGTACTTATCACAAACAAAAATTTGATGCATGGATTGATATATATTTTTTGAATGATTTTGATTTGAAATGACATAAATAAAAAATCACTGAAATATACTGACAGGCAAAAGAAACGCAACACCCTACTTTAGGGTGAAAAAATTATGTAAAGTAAAAAATTTTAGATCTAAAAATTATGGATATCTTTAAATTGGTTAATATCGGTAATTTAACGGTTGAACGATTTTTATACCATAGCCGGAAGTCAAGTTGGAAAATCTCAAAGTATAGGTGATGGAGAGTTGATGATGCAAAAATACACTACATTACTCCTCAATGGGATCGAACGAATTATATTCATAAATGATAGTCCTTGGACCGGAAGTTGAAGGGTTACTACAATGCGCTAAGTTAGAGAAAATTCGACCTAATCATCTGAAAAACAGACAATTAAAAATGGAAACTAATTATTCCTTCACTCAGATCTCGATATTGATTAACCTAATGTATCGTAGAAATTAAGCTGCTAATGTTGTTTAGTACAGTCTTGCAAGTTGTAATTGAATGGCTGGGAGGGGGTGTTTTAAAAGTCATATGTTACTTAGTAAAGTTAAAAGATAAACATTTAACATTTTTATCAAATCTCTGATGTTCTGAAAAATGAGTTTAGCCTTACTGTATTCTTTTTAAAAAATCATTAGATAAAAAAATTCAAACATTTATAGATTAACACGTTGCGTTTCTTTTGCGTGTCAGTATATTAAAAAAATCGTAGGATTTCCTTAGTGCTTAGATAAAAGTTTTTGTTTTGCCTTCTATATAATTCCATACAAAATTTTGCACCAAATTTTAACCTTATGACAAAATCTTACAAAATTCGGTCACTATACTTGGTAAACATTATTAAGGCTACCAATTTAAATGTAATTCTATGAGAAATATTGCCGATTTCTGAAAAAAAGTTTGTTTGTGTTATTTATCCTTAATCAAAGAAATAAGGTTTTTGTTTTTGTGAAAATTTTTGGATAACGTCGGAGATCGAAAGATGTTGTTTGCAATGTGAACGCAGAGTGTTCGTCGAGACCTTTATATTTCTAACAACCTTCCGAGACTGATCAGGCTATCCCGTATTATTTGGTGCTTTGAAATCTTCTAACAGCTTAGAAATACAGCTTATCGGTTTTTTAATATAAATAAACGAATAAGGTTACCAAGTCGCGATTACACTGGTCCACTGAACAAAAGAGAGCCAATCTTTTTGTGTATATTTGTGTCAAAATTGCAATACAATTTGAGCTTTGATGGGTTCAAGATGTCCTTCAATTGTTTATAAAGGACTAGATAGGGCAGCGGCAGAATCTGGCCCCTTATTCGATGTAAAAATCAGAACACTGGAAATATTGTGATTGTTTGTAATTAAGGATTTGAAATTATGCTTTCTTTAAAACATGCACTAATTAAGATTCAAAGTTTACATGGAAGCCACTAGAGGGTGCAAATGTAAGACATTTTCCAAAATTTCCTAAATTCTGGTGGAATTTAAACATATATTTGAGATACTTTCTCTTCGCAAAACATATATTACAAGCTTGCTTATCTGAGATTTTTATACATAAAGTACATCTGATATTATGTATAAAATATATAAATTTTGGTAGATAGGCAAACTAGTGCTATATATTTTCCGAAACAAAATGTGCTGTAAAATCGGTGAAAATTTGCATAAAAATGAGAAAAACTAAAAATTGTCCTATTTCCACTCCCAGTCCCAATTCTCCTCCTGCCAGTTACACTACAGAAAAGGCTTTTAGAAATGCCTAAATCGAAAAATATTCAGGATAATTATGAGCTTATACTAGAGTATATGTAATATATTATTATTTACAAGCAGTCTTAAGGACAGACATGAAATTAATTTATCAATATTTCATCAGTCTTTCTTGATATTTTTTATGGTAGGAAAAATTGGGGAACCGATTAAATTGTTAAGCAACGAATTCACTTGCCACCTTTATAGCGCCCCTTTTCGTCTTAATAGGCGTTAGCATAAAAGCATAATGCAACCTTGCATAATTTACACATCACACATCACCCAAGTACAATTTACATTTCACAAGTTTACGACTCGCAAATCTAAGAATTACATAAAATCATTGACATACATGTAACATTTACATTTTACACTTTTCAAGTTATGTTGGATAATGTACAATTTACAAATTGTATTAGAACAATTTACAAATTATGAAATTTTGATTTACATATTTTAAATTCAGGTTTACATGTGTACATTTTAAGAATTACAGAGTTGGAATTTTGAACCTATTGGCTTTCTATAGAATATCAATTAAACTTTTAATTGTTCCTCAAATTGTCCATAATTTTTAAACCAAGGCTTTTTTGTTTTCACATCAATGTTCAGTTCCATGATAAAGAGTACAAAGATATTTTAATATCATCTATTTCCTTACATATTTTTTCAAGCTGAGCTTTCGATCTACGACGTAAGGCACACTCTTCCTTCAGTCCCATTATTGTTCCATTTAGACATGATATTTTTTTTTCGGATGTTTTGGCGAAGAGTCTATCCACTAGATGATTGTAGTGTTTTCCATATGTGTTTTCTAATTCTGGTTTTATATCTGCTATGGTGTATTGCTCAACGAACTCGTTGTAAGTCTTATTAATGACATTTATTTTATTTTCTTCGTTGTTCCATTGGCTTACTTGTTTTGCAACCACTGGGGAAAGAATGACTCCTGCGACAACACAGAGAGTTCCGGCAGCAGCTAAGATTGGAATCCAAATAGGGGCAGATGCTACAATTCCGACTAATATAGGAGTGTCGGGTTCCCAAGTATTTGGTCTTTCATGCTTTGATACTTTTATCGACCCTTTCAATGCGTATTCGATATTCTTGATTATTCCATGAATGTCTGAAAAATTGACTTCAATTGCCACATTCACAATTTCCAGTTTTTTAATGACAGTTTTTCCCCTCGTCCATTTAGTTATGTATGCTAATATTCTTTCCTTCACTTTTTCTCGCACTTTAACTAAGTGAACGGATGTAATTTCCTTTTTCCCTGGTGGATTCAGAATCCTGTCTTTACCCCTCTCAGATTTTAATTCTTCAAGGATAGTCTGACTCAAATCTAACATAGTGTCAGATATAAGATTCTTCAGCTGCAATTTTCTCTGAAAGAATATGATTTATTATGATTATTATACAATGTTTATTTCCGTTTCAACTGCATTCAATTTGGTAATAGTATCATATTCAGGATTTCAGATAGATATATTTCATGATAGAGAGAGAAGGGTGCTAAATTACTTTGAAGCTAAATTTTCTAAACAGTCATGATTGACTGTAATAATCTTTACTACTATATACATTATATATTTTTTGTCATTAAATTGTATAGCGAATATGCATAAGCTTAGTAATAATTCTACTGAATTATTTAATTCAATTTATTTCCTTTTTACTCACCGTTAGTTAACAAAAGAATTGAATGTAACTTATAAGGAATATTTTCATCATTGTAATTTTTTGTCAGTTCTTAACATTTGTAACCTTGACCTTGGAGAGGACTTATATAGGCCATGCCTGATGTCCAATCCAATAATGTAATCTTACTTTACATAATAAAATATTGATTAAATTAAAAATACATTGTATGGCAAATAAATAACACGGTGAAGAAGTTATCTTTGAAATGACATTTTTGGGGTATATTATAAAATCTACCGAGAAACTTGTACACATGCCAACTCAAGGTTCTCCATGAGCTGTTTTACTGTGTTGCTCCCGACACAGTAAAATTTTCTCCGACACAGTAACAATTCAAATTTTATGCGTGCGACACAGTAAAAATTTTGCCGACACAGTAAGATCGGTGATAGTTAGAAAAATCCAAACTTTTAAATTCTGAGAGTTTAAATAAACAATTCTACTAAAAGGTACAGCACTTAAATGTAATTAGGGCTTCACTTTGCATGATCAATTATCTGCGACACCCTCGCCGGACTTTACGCATGAAGGAACAAAGACAAATAATTCGTTTTCACACTTTCATGTAACAGTTGCATTTAACATACATAATTTTTTTTTTAAATAGTAGTCAAATGTGTCTTTTTGAAAGAGAGACGGCTCTAGAATTATGTTGCCAATTAAAGTCAACCTTACATGTAACATCGTACCGACATCATTTAATTGATGTAAATAATTGTTTAAATTTTCAAGGAACTCTTAAAAAGTACTTTACTATTCTGAGGTGTGTTTTTTTTTTTGTTATTCGTTAATTTGATCAAGAAAACTAATAAAAAATCACGGCAATTTTACTACCCTAATAACTTAGTAATAAGTAGTTCAACTGTTTCCACCAGAATTTTCTATGCCTTTGAGAACATGTGTTTTTACTTTTATCAATATTAAGACCATACAATTTGCTGAATGAATTATTGACTGTGTGAATGTATTCTGTAATTATAGTGACTAGTGATTCAATTGCTAATTTGATCGCGAAATGTTAGTGCTGCGCGTAAACTCTGCAACACAGTAAAATTTCAAACGATGGAGAACCCTGCCAACTAAGTACATTTCTCATTTAAAAGTTTTACTTCAGTTTTAACTTACGCTTACAACATGCTCGTAGGAACCGTGGGAGTGGAGAAGTCTCCACTCAATAATTTTGCCTACATTCAATGTATAAAATAATATGGAAAATTTTTGGGGAAAATATGAACGTGCCTTTCAATAATAATTCAAAATGTAAATATGAGACATATGCAAAATGGATAAATAACAAGAGGCCCATGGGCCTTATAGGTCACCTGAGCAGTATGCAACAACTTTCCAGTGATTTAATTTGATTCATGTTTTAAGCAAGATGCTATGGCATTCACAATTTTGAAAGACCCATAGGCAGGGTGGGGGAACAAAAAATGCATTTCAAGCAATCAGTAATATTCAGCAATAATCAAGAATGCCCCTATCACACATAAACCCCTGACCCTTAGGCCTAGATCCACACATTGCACAATTTTTGAAAAGGCACCCTTGCTTTTCAAAAATATTTGATTAATACCAAGGAGCAGATCTCAAACAATTCATCCAGTTTCAGTATATAAGTACATCCCCCTATGGTACCCCTGACCCTGGGGCCTTGAAATTCACAATTCTGGAAGATTAGGGTCCTTGCTCATTATAACTACATAGGTAGTTGATCTGCTTAATACCCAAGAGCAGAGAAGAAAATTTTCAA
>PRKT01001523.1:17120-27310 GCA_003671525.1 Saccostrea glomerata
CCTAGCACTAGAACCCCTGACCCCGGGGCCATAAATTTCAAAATTTTGGTAGAGGCACTCTTGCTCATCATAACTATGCACATAGTTAGTTAATTAAATACTCAGGAGCAGAGAAGAAGATTTTCAAAGAATTCATGAATTTTCACTTTATAATCTATAGAGCCCCGCCCTAACACTAGAACCCCTGACCCTGGGGCCATAAAATTCACAATTTTGGTAGAGGCACTCTTGCTCATCATAACTATGCACTTAGTTAGTTTATTTAATACCCAGGAGCAGAGAAGAAGATTTTCAAAGAAATAATGCATTTTCACTATATACTTATTTAGCCCCACCCTAGCACTAGAACCCCTGACCCTGGGGCCATAAATTTCACAATTTTGGTAGAGGACTCAAATCACTCAATGCTGATTACAATCATGCAAACAGTTTAACTGCTTGATGTCCAGGAGTAAAGAAGAAGATTTTTAAAGATTGCATTAATTTTAGTGGTTTTTGCCCCACCCACCCCCGGCCACAGGGGGGCAGGGACCATGAAATTCACAATTTTTGTTCCCCTTCACCCATAGATGCTTTGTGCCAAATTTGGTTGAAATTGGTTCAGTGGTTGCAGAGAAGAAGCTGAAAATGTTCAAATGTTAACGGACGACGCACGACGACGGACGAAAACAGATAGCAATAGGTCACCTGAGTTTACTCAAGTGACCTAAAAAGATGGTGTTGAATAGTTTAGAGAAAACATTCCTTCCTAGGGCCAATACTATTCAACACTATCGAGTTATTTATCTTCCTTAAAGAGATTCTCTACTTTGGACCTCGAGGGAACATTTAACTATTTATGTATAAAACTTTGCCGTTTTAAAAAAAGGAACAAACCCATTTAGATATCTAAAATTCACACAATACAATAGCCTACCGACCACCTCTTTTGTTAAATGAATAGTGCAGCATGAAACTACATAGTCCTTATGACATTTCAAACCTGAACATTGAATCAAACTGTCAGACGGAGAACATTTATAAAGCAAAGAATGACTGCACTTCAGCTATGAGAGTTGGATCCAAATGTTTTGCGCAAAATAAAATTCCAAAATTCATTAAATTTATGTTTTATGGGTATTAAACGATATCTTAAGAGCAGGTTTTGGTATATTATATTGCATGAAAGTATTAAATATTGCCGAGTGACACTAGCTTTTGAGATGGGGGTCTAACAGTTTTGTCACATTTCTATTGTTCTTCATATGCATACTAGTTTTCAATGACATTGTTTACATCGCTCCGCAACTTGGCCATTGGTCTCATTTGCACAGAATGTGTATTTTAATTTAAACTTACACATATCCAAAGGACAATGTTAGCGAAGTTGCGGTTCATATCAATTTTTTTCAAATGACCCAAAACTAGGGTCGAGATAGGTACTAAATTAACCAGTCACCGAGCAACAACGACTGATATTATAATCATTCTAACGTGACACTCTGCTGTTCGATACGCTACCGCTTTCATTAAACATTTCATTGTGTTTAAGTTTCTGTTGTCACAGTATCTATTGTACTTCCAACTTCAAACTATGGGAGATTTTTGCGCAAATTTTATTAGGGTTTGAAGATAATAAGATAATAAGTCTCTAATTTAACTTTATGCTTTTAATTAGGGGTGTTTTGAAAGAATTCTGGTATTGACAGTGCAATTAGGAAGTACATGTATATGCGTTTGTCGCCTCTGTATTATGGTCTGCGGGGCGAGACATCTACCCTATCCCTAAACATTATAATCATTAACTAATTGTGCACCATAAAATCAACATGATCTCTCTCTCTATCTCTCTTCCATTTACATGCGTAGTGCGAAAAAAACCATATGTGCTGATGTTTACATTCCACATCCATGCGATTTAAATGTCTCCCTCTATTTGCGGATACCTCGAATTAAAAAAAAAGATAAAATGCCCGATGAATATTTCTCTTTGGTTAAGTACTATAAGTCATTGAAAAAAGTTTGTGTCCCATGGATACTTAATGTAAACATGTTTTTGTCCCATGATTTTCTTCGATGAAAAACCCATTGTCCCATGCCCATTTGTACCTGTCCCATCACTGTGATAAATTTTGCCCGGTCCCTTAAAATGGGTAGCTGACAAGGTTCCAAATGATGTACTTACATGTAAGTGCACTCATTCTTTAGAAAGGTTTAAATATTGTTCTGAAAACTTTTGATCAGAAGGTAGAATAAAACTACAGATTTTTTTTTATATATAAAAGAATGAATTCTCTATAAAAGTAAGAAATTGATCATTAAATATATACGGTGGTGGTTTGTAGAGGAAAAGTGTTTGAATCTTATGGAGGTCTATTTGTACAATACTTCAGAAGTGTTAAACAGATAAAAAGATTTCGGGGGAAGTACGCGGAAAATAATATAAGAAGACCGTAATAGTAAAAATATCTGGAAGAAAAGGGAGGAATTTCCCATTACCCTTCTACTGAAGAGAACGATTTGAAGCTTATGTATCAGTATTTTGAACACAACGTTAAACACAAGAAATGTTTATAGACATCGTGTTGTGTTTTGGACGCCGAGGCCGTGAAACTTAAACCAGTTAAAGATTTTAGTGCCAGACCTAATTTTTTTTTAAGGAATGTGACATTCAATTTTTTTTTTTTTTATTTTATCAAATTTTAGATGATCCTCTGTGCTCAGTGAAATTATTCATCAAGTACAAAAGACGTCTTATTCCAAAGTGTGTCAGATGTTCGCAAGGCTACTTTGTAAAACGTATTTTTCTAGATCTCATTTTGGTTTGACAAGGTTCCTTGAGAACATAACATTATAGGACACATAATAATTGGAACATCTCAAAATGTAGGATTATCAGAGAGGTACAAGAATCATTCTTTGCTAGCAGCATTGGAACACACCTTTGATTCAACTGGTTTGTTCTCAGGTCGTCACATAATGAGTCTCACCGAACATTTTGCCTAGTCTAATATGATTAAGTTTCGACAGTGCTTTTGTTCTCAGTGCTCGGGCCTTTTAAATATTGTAATTCTCGGGCGGCTAAAGCATCGTATTGACCTAAAGAACTAGCAATAATTGTACAATATCGACCTTCACGTTAGTTTATAATTACATAGTATGTTTTCTGCGATAATCACTTCTTAAGAAAAGTAGGCTTTCAAAAATTAATCAATGACTGTAGACAAAAATTACCCTAATACAAAAAAATAAGGATTTATAACCCAAAAACGTTTTCAAGACGGATATGGAGATAACGAACGATATTTAATATCAAAGTCCCTAAAACAATACAAAACAGGAGCAGAGGAAACATGGACCTCTGAAACATCAGAGATGGGATAAGGTGCACAGAGGAGTGAACATACGTAGAGCATGCTCTTGCGTATCGAATCAATTAAGATATATATTATTTCGGATTCATGTTTTATTCATTCATTCATTCATTCATTCATTATCAGCTGTTTGTGTACCATGTGACTTTTATGTGTAGTGTTGTGTATGATGTCACGTATTATGTGTTCGTTATAAAATAGTTGAGTTTACTACGCGTGTTTCTGATGGCTCGTCTAAACATGGTGTCAGAAGTGGAATCCCGGTAATGTTTCCTGCATATTTAGCGGAGAGATTAAGCAGATAACAGAACCATGCCTCGTTTCAACCCCTCAGCAACCCAACAGAGTGACTCGACTGGAAGGAGAGTTTTTTGCGCTTCACAATAGCGTCGAAGTTGAACAAAGATAACCCCGAGGTCAAGATCAGCGCACTTATTTACATAATGGGTAAGGAGGCAGAGCACATATTTAAGTCCCTACAGTTCGAAGATGAAGATGATAAGAAGTTTGAGAAAGTCTTCGAGAAATTTGACGAAATTTTCAATCCAAAGAGGAATGTTATTTACGTACGAGCCAGGTTTCATCAGCGCACAACAACCCGGTGAGTCAATAAAAACTTTTGTTAGAAATCTTCACGAAATTTCTGAGTATTTTGACTTTGCTGACAAGAAAGATCAGATTAGGGACCGATTATTGATTGGCATTTCTGACAATGAACTCTCAGAGAAATTACAGCTCCGATCAGACCTGACACTCGACCTGGCAGTAGAAATAGCGCAAATATCAGGAGTGGTAAATCTCAGATCAAGAACCAGAATAAGTCAGCTACAAATGTGGAAGCAGTCCGTTAGCATAGTGCTACAAGTCAAAGTCAGCGGAATTTAAACACCGGCCTAGGCAGAGGTCGAGGATAGAAACACTCACAAGGTGGGTGCGGTAGAGGTAACCATCACGGCACAGTACAAGGCCATCGAAAGTGTAACAAGTGTAACCTACGGCATGCAACAATCATTGTTTCGCTAAAGGCAAACAGTGTACACGGTGTCACAAATATATCACTTTGATGTGTGTTGTAACCAGAATAGCATAGCGGAAATAGTACATCCAGATCCTGGAGAATTGTGTAAGGAATCAGGATTCCTTGTTACGATCACTACTTGAAGCAGCATGGAATATGAACCTGAAAATCTGCGGGAAAACTATACCATTTAAGATTGATTCAGAAACAGATACCTCAGTCATGGGCGAATCAACTTACCGTGAGCTTCAGCACCCACCCAAACTGAAATCAGCCAACACTCCTTTGTTTGGACCTGGAGGACGAATTTACTGTCTTGGAGGTTTCACAGCTGAGACGAACTTTAAGGACCAAAACTTTGCGTTTCCAATTCATGTTATTAGAGTTGCAAGCAACCTTGTAGGACGATCAGCTGCACACAAGATTGGACTTAAAAAGAAAGTTGACAGTGTTGTTCCGAAGTTAAGGACTAGTGAAATGTGAGCCTGTAATTCTAAGAAATGATGCTAAGCCATACTGTTTAACAACTGCCCGCCGTATTGCATTTCAACTGATGTCAAAAGTACAAAAGGAATTGAACAGAGTTGAGAAAGAGGGCATCATCAAAAAGATGGAGGGGCTATGATGTCAGTCTTAAAAATAACGGCAATAAAGGATTTGTATAAATCTAAAGAAACTTAATGAAGCATTAAAAAGAGAACATAACCTGCTTCTAAATCTCGACGATATCTAAGCGAGACTAGCAGGATCAACATTGTTTTCGAAACTCGATGCATTAAGCGGGTTTTACCAAATTCCCCCTACACCTGATAGCTGAGAATTGACAACGTTCAGAACATTAATGAGACGTTGCTGCTTTAGACGAGTACCATTCGGAATTCCATCGGCTCCAGAAATCTTCCAGCGTATGAAAACAGGATTACTAAATGGAATTGACGGGGTGAAGGTTATCATCGATGATATCCTGATTCACGGGAAAACTCGCAAAGAACATGATGTCAAGCTTGACACAGTGCTACATAGAATCTAGGATTCAGGAATCATATTTAACCGTGAAAGGTGTAAATTACGTAAGACTAAAATAGTATATTTTGGACATTTTATTTCATCTGAAGGTATCCGACCAAGTAACAGTCGAGTTGATGCCATCAGACAGATGGAAACTCCGCACAATCTTACAGAAATTTCGTAGATTCAAGTGGGACCAAGCTCAAGCTAATGCATTCAGTCGTGTGAAGGAATTCCTTACTTATGCTCCAGTTTTAAACATTCTACGACCGCCGGAAGCCGAATGTCGTCAGTGCAGACGCCAGCAGCTTTGGCTTAGGAGCAGCTCCTTTCAAGCAGGAAGGAGATGAATTCAATCTAGTCGCATATTGTTCTAGGAAACTGACCAGTGCTGAGCTGAAATACGCTCAGATTGAGAAAGAGTGCTTAGCTTCTCTTTGGGCTTGTGAAAAATTATTGCGTTATGTAGTGGGACTGAAATCATTCAAGTTACTTGCAGATCACAAACCCCTAGTTTCTTTGATTAATACGCAAGACTTGGACAAAGCTCATTTGCGATGTCAGCGCATGCTCATGCGATTACGACGATACAGCTTACATGTACGTGCAGAACACGTTGCAGGAAAAGACCTTATCATTCTAGACACACTCTCAAGACGTCCATCAGAAAAAACCGAATGAGGGCGATATTCTTGTTCAGGAAGTCGAATGCTATGTTGACTTTGTAGAACTAAAGACCATTGACAGACAAACTACTAGAGCAGATACAGCAAGCTGCTGAGGGAGACAACATCCTTCAAGAGGCAATAAACCATACACGACATGGATGGCCGAATCACATCAATTCAATTTACAAAAAGGAGTTACGAGACTGCTTTGTTACACGCAGTGAACTGTCAGTGTCGAGAGGACTACGTTTGTACCGAAATCGCATCGTTATACCAGAGACTCTCAGGAATGAAGTTCTAAGGAGCATACATGACGGACACCTTGGACTTACTGAGTGCATAGCAAGAGCGCAGGTTTCCGTTTTTTAGCCTGGTATTACTCAGGACATTCGTAACCTTATTAATACTAATTGTGAATTTTGCTAAACTCACTGACTATAGCAAATGAAAGAACCATTGAAGTTTACCCCGTTCCCAAGTCGACCATGGCAGAAGGTTGGTGTAGAATTGTGTGTATTAAATGGAAACCACGTCTTAGTTGTCAAAGACTATTTCTCCAGATTCATAAAGATAGCGTTCCTACAGTCTATAACCAGTGCGCAGGTTATCGGGAAAATGAAAAATATGTTTGCACGAAAGCTACGCACAACTGTCCCTACGTTACCAGAAAGGCTAGACCCAGAGTGGATGGACCATGACGATGTTTATCTTTGTGATCTAAGATACAAGGAGTGGTATAAATCCGGTTATGACCGACGTCATAATGTGCGTCCATTGGCAGAACTAACTCCAGGAGATTCAGTCAGTATTAAGACGGACAAGGAGAAAGCATGGCTTACTCAAGGAACGGTGCAGGAGGGAGATCCAAAAACGCGATCGTACGTTATATAGAGGTTCATACACACAACAGGAGCCTGCGACATTCCTAAAATTCCACAGATACCAAAGCCAGGAGTGGTGCAAATGCGCAGCGGACGTGTCGTCCAACGTCCAAAGAAACTTGATGATTGCGTTAAAATATAATGACATTTGGTTAAAGACATATGTGGGGTTTTTTTTCAGAAAAATTTGAATGTTTAAGCTTGTGTTAATTAGGTTTATCTCATATGGATAAGCCGGGTTATTTCGAGCACAATATTTGCGTATTATTTTTATTATGGGTCAAGAAGGATAGCTCTAATTTTGGTGCAACCAATTTAGCGTCATTGAGCATGCTCAACTTCAGCTTCCTTTTCCGTCATTCTCCGAAGGTGTAGGCCGGGAAAATTTTGTGAAGAATTATATCTAGATCATCATCAAATTAAGGAAAGTATTTTCACAACAAGTGAAGTAAGTAAATAAAAGTTTTGTTTATATGAATCATTTCTTACTAATTTTCCGGTGAATCAAGGATTGTTGAGCAACTAAAGTACATTTAGATCTTGTAAAAATTTGCATTTGCTGTCGGCCATCTTGAATAAATTTTGGTTTTAAATATAGGCTTAAACAAAATGCATAAATACATAGCTCTAATTTGCCAATAATCATATATAATGATAATAATAATAAATATTTATGAATAATAAAATAATTAAATAAAAAATGTAATAATTTATTTTTATTTTATGAGCCATGTTACGAGTGAAAAAGTCAAGGGCATCGAAGGGGAGGAGTCCATATGCAAGGACCAGATCTAGTGTAGCCATCGCGACTTCCGCAACGCAATCGCAAGACGTCAGAACGCCCATGCAGCCAGAGCCTCCAGTAGTAGTCCCCATATGTACATTAAGTGCGACTTGCACATCATCGGTCACTGGAATTGCCTCTACTGCAGGACTGAGTTCATTGACAGCCCAGCAGACAAACCCGGAAGCCATTCCAGTATATGTTGCTTCAGTTATTGATACAGATGCATCCCAACAGTCAACAACTCAATCAGCTCCAGAAGGTACAAACAATTATGATATAGAAAAGCCTATGTCTTTTCATAGTGTTGTATCACCATTAGGGGCTCATGTCCCCCAAGCTATGAAAGATAAGATATGGAATAATGAATATGTTCAATTAAGTAAATTGTTGATCAAAGAACCAACATCAGAGGTTCAACATCAGGTTATATTTCAGGAGGGTTCATTTCAAATCAAACCTAAACATAAAGAAGAAAAAATTCAAAGTATTCCGCAGTGGACGGATGCATTTTTAATATATGCATCAGTCTATTGCATCAAACATCATGCAAACAGATGCTATGGGTTTATTTCGTTACATTGCCACCATCAGAAAAGCAGCTGAGAGGTCGCCTAACTGTTTAGGTTGGAGGGAATATGATGTTTAGTTTAGACTCAAAAAGTCCATTGAGTCTTCTTTGAATTGGGGTTCAGTAGATGCAGAATTATGGCTCTTTTATATGCAGTCAGTTAATCAATCAAAGTCAAGTCTCAACCAACAAAAACAATTTAAGTGCTATTCATACAACTTTCAGGGCCTTTGCGAGAAACTTAATTGCAAGTATTTACATGTTTGTTTACAATGTAATGGGGCTCACCATTCTATGAATTGCAGGTTTGGCCACAAAATCGTCAGAAGCCAACCTAATCTCCCTGCCCAACAAGTCCAATACAGGCCTAGATTCCCACAGCAGCGCCCGCGTCAGAAATTCATTTCTCAATATTCAAACAGCATCCTTCAAATCACATTCTTTCAGAATTGGGGGAACCACACAGCTATATATTAGGGGTCTTTCCGAAACACAAATTAAAGAAAGGGGCAGATGGAATTCGTCAGCTTATAAATCTTACATAAGACCTATTGTGTGAATATATCCAATACAGAACATTTTCAATTGGTAATATTTTCAGAATATATTTGGATTGTTGAATCCTCTATTATACACTGGGCACAGAAATATGCAGCTGATACATGTAACATGAACCAGAACTTGAGTCTGTTCTCACATGAACTTGTTTGGAAAGGAGTTAGAGGAATGGTTTTGGACCAGATATATCCTACAATTAAATCTTTACTTCAAAAATATTAATCTCCATCATTTCTTATCCTACATTGCGGAGGTAATGACATAGGCAATCCTTACAGTACACTATTAGGTACACAAAAGTACATGAAATACACTGTTGTTAAGCTACATGAATTGTTACCAAAAACTGTAATTGTATGGTCCCACATATTACCAAGGAGAAATTGGATACACTCTTTATCCAATTCTGAGGGCGAAAAATGCAGAAGAAGGATTAATAGTTCTTTGGCAACATTTGTTTTAAAAACGAGGGGTGCTTCAATCAAATATCCTGACATAGTAGATAGTCATAAAAGTTTATTCAGAAGTGATGGGGTGCACTTATCTGACCTTGGTAATAGTATATTTGTAAATTCATTAAAAATGCGATAGGGCAGTTCACAGAAACTTCAGATATGTTGTATCCTTCTGTCCTTTAGTTGCTTATCATGTGCCGCAGTGATGATTTGTACATATGAATTTGACTGATGTTGAATATTGATCTGATTTGATATATGAATTTGATGTTGTTGATAGAATATTAATTTGATTTGATATAACAAGTGGCAAAATTGGCCACCTTCACTTGGTACTGATGGCGGATGTTCCATGAGATGCGATCTCATCGCATCTCATGGAACATTTGGCAGAATTTTGCATAGAATACCATCTCCGGGGGCACTGTTTTTTCCAGGTCCCTCGGGTCATGACGGTAGTTCTACTGCTTGTGTATATGTTTGTGTGTATGCTGCCATATCTTTGTATGATCGGCGCATAATTTGTTATTAATATTATTTGAATTATTTGCAATAAACGGCCATGACAAGCTCGCCAAACAATAAGTATAGTTTCTCATAATTATCCAAAAGAATTACATGTATGAACTTCCATGCTTTATCACTACTAAGTCAGAAACGTACTGACATTCCCATTTTTTACTGACAAACTTAGAAAATTACTGACAATGCGCTGTCGTTACTGTAAAACTTAGACAATTACTGACCTTTTTACTGCCGGTACTGATAAACTTAGAAAAGTGCTGACAATCTTAGTCGGTGCTGATAAACTTAGACAATTACTGACCCGTTTACTGTCTCTGCTGAAAAACTTAGACAAGTGCTGACATTTACTGATAATTACTGTCCCTATTG